>CAUYQV010002390.1:0-39041 GCA_963574575.1 Galagoides demidoff | reverse complement strand
CAGTGGAAAGAACAAATGTACAGTGGGCCCCCATGTCTGCAGACCCAGTCTAAAACAAGTTGTGTGGCCTTGGGCCCTTAACCTCTGTAAGTCTATTTTCCTTCACTGTCATATCACAGAAATAAAGCTTCCTTAGATGGTAAAAAAAAAAAAAAAAAAAGCCCAAGAGTTTGAGGTTGCTGTGAGCTGTGAATGCCACTGCACTCTACTGAGGGCAGCAAAGTCAGACTCTATTTCAAAAGAAAAAAAAAAAGAAAGGAAAGAAAAGAAAAGAAATCTATATAGCACCAGAGGTAGCAAGTGCTATGTTTTAAGTGTATGGGCCACTCCAAAATTCTTATGTTGGGATTTAAACCTCAGAGTGACTGTACGGGAAGATAGGGCCTTTGAGAAATGATTAGGTAATAAAACTCTGCCCTTATAAGTGAGATTAATGTCCTTATATGTGTGTTATTTCAAAAGTTTTGAGGCAGACCGTTATGGTCCATTATTTCATTTCCAAGAAATGTCAACAATGTCCTTTCTGATTCATCCCATGCAGGTTTCATCTTGCTCAGCTTATTGGGGTTATTGGGAGAGCTTCATTTGTTTCCATCCATGTGGATTTTAGGTTTCTTGATTTTTGTGTATCTTGAAACTTTTGTAGAGACCCATGTAAAAGGGCTGGAAGGAACTAGCTCAGTAAACTTCTTGTTTTTCTGCCTTCTGCTATGTGAGGACATAGCATTCACCCCTTACCCCATGTATGAATCTAGTGACATGACACCACCTTTGAAGAAGAGATATGCCCTCACCAAACATGCTGGTACCTTGATCTTGGACATTCCAGCTTTTGGAACTGCAAGAAATAAATTTCTGCACTTAAAAATTACCCAGTCTCAGATAGTCTGGCTCACACCTATAATCCCTCTAGGAGGCCTAGGTAGGTGGATCATTTGAGCTCAGGAGTTGGAGACCAGTCTGAGCAAGAGCAAGACCCCATTTCTAGTTTAAAAAAAAAAAAAAGAAAGAAAGAAAGAAAAGAAAATTTTAAAAAAAGGAAAAACTTGCCAAGCAGGCATCATGGCAGACGAAGTTCCAACTACTTGGGAGGCTGAGGCCAGATCACTTGAGTCCAAGAGTTTGAGGTTGCTGTGAGCTATGATGATGCCACAGCACTCTACCCTTGGCAACAGAGTGAGGATGTTGGGGGGGAAACAAAAACAAAAATAGAAAGAGAGAGAGAATGATCCCAAAGGAAATTTGCATACTTTTGAGACCCCCTACGCCCATCACAGGCCCAGAATCTTGAGGGAAGGATGTTTTAAAGGGAGTGCTCACGTGCTCATTTTCACCCCAAGTCTCTGCTCCCTGCACCTTCATTCTTTTTTCTTGTTTGTTTATTTGTTTGTTTGAGAAAAATTCTCACTCTTTTGCCCAGGCTGGAGTTAAGTGGCATGATCATAGTTCACTGCAGTCCTCAAGGCCTGGGCTCCAGCAAACCTCCTATCTCATAAGTAGCTAGGAATACAGACACACACCACCATACAGGGTTAATTTTCTAATTTTTTGTAGAGATGGGGTCTTGCTGTGTTGCCCAGGCTGGTCTAGAATTCTTCTCCTTAAATAAATCTTCCTTCCTTGTTCTCCCAAATGTCTGGAATTATAGGCATGAGCCACTGCACCTTTACTCTGCTCCCTAAATTCTGCTGCAAATTCCTTGGCCACCACCTGCCAGCTGTAACTCAAAAAGACCCAGATACAGCTTGGGCCACTCCTCCAAAAAGCACAAGTAGTAAATATAGGTATCATCCTTGAGGAGCCAACTTCTCATGGTCACAGAGTGCAGGAGCTAGGCAGGCCTGCTACCTCCATCTATATTTCAGAGGTTGCCTCAGAAAGGCTTGGGGCCTGAGCTGACATGTCCCACAGAAAGCAGTACATCATAGATTGTCCCAATTAGGGTAACACCTAATGGATCCACAGGAGTATCCTTACGAGGACAATGCCCAGCAGAGCTGAGGAGTCAAAACCCTTGAAGAGAGCCCAAGTAGGGCATAACTTAGTGAACCATGGGGAAATGGATGCCTCTGAGACCCCAGATCTACAGAGCCACCAACATGCAATGCCAGCTTCAAATTGCTGCAGGTAACCAACTCCAACCCCTGTGACGTGCTGTGTGGGCTGCACCCAGCAAAGCCTTAAGGTGGGACTGTTCAGAGGCTTAGAGGCCCAACCTCACCTTAATGTGTCCAACAGGTAAAATATAAAGTCAAAGAAAATTATTTCAAGCCTTTATATTTAAGGTTTTCCCCATTATATTTTGAATTCGGTTAGGACCTATTATCTCTCTCTGCATTCCTGTTTCTCCCTTTTGGAATGGAAATGTTTATTCTATGTCTGTCCCATAATTGTATTTTGGAAGCATATAACTTGTTTACTTTCACAAACTCACAACTAGAGGGGAATTTACCTAAGGATAAATCATACCTTGAGTCTCACCCATATCTGGTTTAGATAATATTTAAATGAGACTTTGAACTTAGACTTCAAAGTTGATGTTGAAAAAAGTTAAGGCTTTCAGGGATATTAGGACAGAATAAATGTAAAGGGCCAGGGACAGAATGCAATGGTATGACTGTATTTGTCCTTTCAAAATTCATATGTTGGAACTTAAATCCCAAAACAATGGTGTTAAAAGTTCGGTTCTTTGGGAGGCAATTGCGAGCGCCCTGTTCCCATGAATGGGATTAGTGCTTTCATAAAGGACTGGAGAAAACTAGCTAAGCCTTTTGCCCTGCAACCTTACACTATATGAGCTCAAAGTATTTGCCCCTCTTCCATGTAAGGATACAGCCACAGGTGCCATCTTGGAAGCAGAGGACAGCCTTTACCAAGTACTGACTATGTTGGCACCTTGATCTTGGACTTCTAGGTCTGCAAGGAATAAACTTCTGTTCTTATAAACTATCCAGTCTCAGGTATTTTGTTATAGCAGAAGGAATAAACTAAAACCATGTGGGAAATCAGTAAAGGCAAATTTTAGAACAGAAGCAAAAGATGCAGTAGCACAGTGTTGAAAAGATCTCTAAAACCAATCATATTGTCAAGGTCTTAAATGCACTTTTGATTTATGAGATTTTTGACTTCTGATGGGTTTGTCTGGGTGCAGTCTTGTCATAAGTTGAGAAATATCTGGAAAAAAAGAGAGAGCTGGAGTAACATTTGTAAGAATTTTCAGACGATTAGCAAAATCCTAATAGAAATGTTAATGCACTGCAACTCAATAATAATTGTATTAGTTGAAAGATGTGAATGAACATATATCGGAGGCATTAATTGGGCATTTTATCATTAGTGTGGGAGGGGAATAAGAGTGGGTCATTACACCCCCCTTCTGTGCGGGGTTCTTTTACAACTGGAACTTCACCTTGGAAGTGAGAACAATGTCATCTAAAAATATGTACCCTCATGTTAATTTAAAACTAAAAACAACCAAAAAAAATTGGGCCATTAAAGTTAAACTGGTACTTTTATAGTTTGTATGTACCCAATAATCGTTGACATGCATCCACATTTAATGAATGTATTGGCCTTAGTAACTAGAATCAGTACAAGTATTAAGGCAATAACATATTACTAAACTCTTATTAAACCAGGGACTCATAATTAGCAAAACATTTTTACCAGCTTTACCTCACTGGATTTTCACAGCAGACCTTCAATGTCAGCCCCTATCTTATTCCATTGTTCTTCACCCCAATAGATATTGTCCTCCAAATCCTGTGTCCCAGTAATAATCTCATCTCCCTTCAAAGACAGGTATTCTGCCCCAATTTTCTGACCAATTCTAACTTGAAGTAAAAAGTTATTTTGTTGTTTTTGTTTCTTTAGGTAGCGGCCTTTCCATTAAATCGACGATAAAGTGTCCTGGGACAGCACTGGGGCTTCTGCAGCTATCCTTAAGGCACCTACCCTGGGTCACTGGGACAAAGGGCCTTATGCTCAAGTCCACTGCAAATGAACTAGTTTATATACTCCAACATGCTTCTGTATGGGGGCACAGTACAGAAGGAGTTATTGCAGCAGTGCTCCTAGACCCCAAATGATACTGCTTTGCTCTGTGAGCCCCACTTCAGTTACAGAAACCCTGGCTCTACCCTAAACAGTCTTCGAAATCTTCCTTAATATTGTGACTTTCTCACGGCCAACTGCCTACCTGTCTGGCCTCTTGCATGAATGTCTATTGAAACTCACTTCAACAACACTCTTACTGACCAAGTCCATGAACTATATTAACCTGGGGGTATCACAATTTGGCCCACCAGTCTGGGCTTCCAGTGGCTTCTAGTAAATGGATCAGTTTCTTAAGCTACCTTGAAGCTAGAGATTGATACAGAAAAAGAGAAGGTGAGTCAGGATGGTTTGCTGAAGTAAAAATAAGGAAAGGTTTAAAATAAATATTCAGAAATTCATTTGCTGCATGTTGCTTATTGATGTTATTGACACAATTAATTTGCTTGATGAACCTTCTTTTACATGAATTATAATAGGAAACTTGGTCATTGTCAATGTCTAAGTTAATACAAACTTTGAATGTGAAACAAAAGTAATTATTTTCATTTATGTATTTTTGGACAAATATCATGTTCATGAAATAGTGAAAAGTAACAAAAATGCACTTTTTAAATAAAGAAAAATAAGGCACATTTTTCCCTTCACCCAGTGGGTGTTCCTGTGGCTGTCTTCTGAAGGAAGACATTTCTCTGTCTTTGTGCCAGAGCCAAGATGTCAGCCCACCTCCACAAAAAAACAGGAAAGGGCTGCTATTTCCTGACCGCATCCACTGTAGGCACACAGGAATTTGTAACACCACTAGGTAAGGATTTCCATGATCGTTAATAAAGAATATTAGAAACTTGTGCTTCACTTAAGGCTGTCGCCAAAACTGAGTTATTGTCTACCTAATTAGTTAGGTTTAGTGGTTTTTTAACACTTGTGCCAAATTATCATACATGCTTGAGCTAAGAACTCGAGTGGTCACCAAATCCACGTCTAACCCTTTTCACTGATCCGGTAGCTTCTTCCAATATGAACTGAGAAGTTTCTGTTCAGTGGTTTTGGTTTGCTGGACTTAAAAGCTAATGCTACGTTAGGGTTTGCTGTGTTTGTTTTTCCACTTTCACAGTACAAAGAAAAGCCTGAGTTTTTTTCTATTAATCATCAGGAACATTGGTTTAAGCCTCTAAAATCATATTTTTGGAGGCAGTTCTTTTAGTTGTACTTACAATTGAATTTATTTCCATTTACTTTCCTTACCTGAGGTGAAATAAAATTGTTATTCCCATGTGGGATATATCAAGTTTTTAATAATTCCCATGAAAAGGAACTTTCTAAGATTATCTTTTTATCAATAGTTAAATTATGTTATGTTTTTAATTGGACTCCAAGTCACAGCCTCTAGCTGCCCGGAATTGTAATGGTGTTGAATTAATTTAAAGGGACTCGGAGGAACCAGATATGGAAGGCTGTCACCATTATAATTTAGTTTTATGATTAGATCATGGAAAACATTGTAGAATTCTGAACAGAGTTTTAACCCTTCTGTTTTGAAAGAGCTTTCATTCTGTCTCAAAAGATATGTGTCTTTGGAGAGATTTCTAATCCTCTAGAAAATATGATAAAATAAATGTCACAGTGAAAATAACAGAGATTACCACATTTACGGACCCATGCAATTTATGATCTACAAATTAAAGTAACCACAAATACACGCTTGCCTGCGCCCGGGTGCACACACGCCCTGTGCTACATTACAAGTATCACTTGGTACATACAATGATGCGAGAACTTTTCTGTGAGTGTTACATAATAAGTAACACAAATATTCCGGAGTAGGTAAAACACTTTAAATATTGTAATCATTTTACCTACGTTAAACAATTCATTAGTCGTAAGCAATTCTTGTGTTCTTATTTGGGGACTTTTTTAATATTCCTTTTTCCAAGAATTCCCCAGAGAACAGAGATAATATTTGCAAACATGTGACTGCTGTGAAGGCCAAAATTGCATTGACAATGAAGAAATGCTTTTCAGGTCTCAAACAAAGACAAGTACATTGGCCTATCAAAGGACTATGCTGGCACACAAATAGAAATGACTCTGTTTAAAAATATCCGTGAAAAGCTAAATAATAAATACGTGTGTTCTGTCCTTGTTCTAACATCTGCATGTGAATCTTCAATTGTTCCTAAACAAAAAGTTGTAGAGATCGTGTGATACAATGATAATATCTTTTGCTATTTATGTATCGCTCAATGTAACAACATGTACTGAAATATTTAAAATATACATACATACTTGACGGTGAAAGAGATTCTGCCCTAATTTTGTGATTACGTTGATATTTTTAAGATCATGTTGATATTTTTAAGATCATGAAAGCAAGTCAGGATGAAGTTTTAATTACAGTAGGTTTAGGAGTTCTATGTGGAGATGGAAGGCTCTTTACTACATTTGTTAAATGAATTAATGTTGTTAGGGTTTGGGGAGAGGGGTAAAGTGTAAGAAAATGGAGGGGAAAAAAGGCTTTCTTTAAATACATCAGTCACCAGGGCTAGGTAAAGGAGCACACAGCTCTTTTATTTGATGGGATGAGGAAGCTAATAATGTATGACAGTAAAAAGGCAGAGGCTTTTAACGCTTTTTTTAACCTTACAAAAGAGGTCAACTCTGATCTGGAAATGAGAACAGCCAACACATGGGAAAGAAGGGCAAAAAGCCAAGCGGAAAACGAGAAGGGGCTGGTGACAAACACACGCAGGACGGCGGGGTCCAGTCCCCAGCACCCGCACCCCTAGATCCGAAAACCGCAGTCCCGTCAGCTCTTAATTATTTTTGTTTTTGTGTTTTGCCCGCAGAGTGAGGAGAAGTACAAAGGCTGGCAAAGTTACCAGGACCAGAAAAGCGAATGCTTTTGTCTTGATTTAAACGGGGAGGAAAAGAAAATTCTGCGACCAGCTTGCTGTTAAGAGTTTTATTTTTGCTGAAGAAAATACTAGGTTGGCATTTCTGCTTCTAAAACTCGATGGTTAACAAACTTAATACTGAGCCACAGCCCTCGTTTTATAGGGTAAAGCAAGCTTGCTTAAGACACACAGGTCAACAAAGTGCTGAACTGGGTTTGAATCCAGACCTGCTAATCCCACCGCAGAAACCAGCCCTGATGTCTCCTACTTACGCTAGGGACTTAATCTAGTTAAAATGATGCCAAATTCCCTTAAAATTTAAAAAGTAAGTTTATGCTTTTTATTTCAAACTTAATAGCATCTATAATAAGAAGACATCTATATGAATCTCTGTTGAATTGTATAAAATGTGATAGAGGCTGTGTTAGCTTGTAGATCAAAATAAGGGTCAGGGCTCCTGCCCCCGCCGTTCACTAGCTGGTAGGCAACCCCTCTGAGCGTCAGTGTCATTACACACTAAATGGAAACGATACTTGTTCTCACTTGGCAAGACTGTTGGGAAGACTGAATGAGGAAATTAATATCCTGCAGGTACAATGTCTAAGAAGAAATGTGTTTAGCAAATAATTTATGTGATTATTTATATTAACCGATAATATAATGTTAACTAAGTATAATCTTCACTAACTGATTGATTGCTATAAAATTACACTTACGTGCAGCTTTGGAAAATGTTGCTATGAGACGTATTTTTTTTTCTAGCTAAATACATTATTGAACAACGAGAACCTGACTCTGTGTTCTGTATTTAGACAGTAAGTTGAAAGGAATGGTTCAGTATCGTTGAATGTGCATGATTTTCCACAATTTCAAAAAATTTTTTGCTCCTGAAATTTACTTCTTATTGCAAATGAAACTCCTCTGACCTATTCTAAGTCTGCCACTTCACTGTAGCCCCTTCCTGCCTCCCATCCAATCCCTGTTTGCTGCTCTTCCTGTATTCCTTGTCTTTGAGATTGCCAACAAAGTAAAAAAATGGGAAACATCCAAGATGTCTCCTTTTTCTCCCCAACAATATTTAATACCCATTGGTAGATCCACGGTCTTGGTTTGTTGGGCTTCAGAACCCTGTGACTCTTGATGTAAAGAACTACTCTCCGTGCCAAACCCATCCAGTCCAATCTCCCCAGGCTTTCAGGAGGGCTTTCTCTACGAGGCAACTGTGATTATGCCAAACTTGACGTAGGTCCTCCTATGGCTCTTTTGTGCTGAAGATAAAGCCCGAATACCACAGCATAATGAAAAAAAAAAAAACCCTCCATGATTGCACCTCAGGTTATGCCTTTGGACCTCGGAATCTGCCACAGAATGATTTATGATTTTTCACACTCTCATTGTTGTCTCCTTTAGCCAGTTTTACCTATGTCAGTTATCCTTCAAAACTCAAACTCAAAGATTGCCTCCTCCAACGAGGCTTTCTAAGTTTTCCACGGAAGAGTTAGGGACATATCCTGAAAACCCCCATTTCTTCTTGTCACTGTACCTACTCTGGTGCTTCTTTATATTAATAATTTTATATAGGGCAATAATTTAAAGTCCTGACAGACCAAGCTACTCTCCTGCTTAAGACCTTCCAGTAATGTCCTTTTTCAAATAAAATAAATGCCAGGATCCTTACATGGCTTCCAAAACCCTAGATGGACTTGTCCCTGTCTAGTCCTCTGGCAATCTCTCATACCCCTGGACCACTGTGCATCTCAACTCATTGTTCACAAATGCCTCCTCTGATAAATGCCCCCAGCCCAGCCCTGAAGTAATGTCTTTACATTTGCTATCCTCACTATCTTGGAAATTTCTGCTTCAGTATTTGCATGGTAGATGCGTCCTCATTATTCCCATCCCGACGTGAACGTCATCTTTCAGAAAGTCTCTGTGACTAGCTCCGCAGTGTTGCTTACAATTCCCACTCACCCTACTTTTCATAGCACTTATCACTCTCAAGTCACATTGTCAATTTGTGTTTTCTTATTTGTTTTCATTTTGATCTACCCGCTAGAAAAGAAGCTCTGTGTCTGTCTTGTTCACGACTGTATTTTAGTGTCCAGAAAAGCATTTGGAATTTATTAACATAAGTTTATCCCATTCTCTACCCCTGAAAGAAGTTAAAGAATTTTTGTTGAAATTAATTGTGATTCCTATGTCAAAGCTATGTGTTATTTATTAATAGGACATGTTCAATATAACTAGGGAAGAACTGTGAATAATGAAAAAACTCGACTTGCATATAAAGTCTTAGGCAATTTAATAAACAATTTTCCAGATCAAGATAATTGAATTTTAAGATCGAAAGCTGAATTCAAATATGAAGACATGTTCAGCAGAACGCTAGATATTCCCTCAAATTCGGTCGTTCCAGCCTGGTATGCAAACAGTTGTAGCTAAAAATCATCGACTTAACCAAGAATTGTATTTCTCACCCTTTCTTGCAGTGAGACACGGTAATATCATTTATTTCTAGGCAATGGAAAGTAAACAGAGGAGCATATCCTACCTCTGAACCACAGCTTATAAAAGTAGGCCATCCGGGTGGGATGGCTCATGTCTATCAACATTAACACTCTAGGAAGCCAGGGCAGGAGAGTCTCATGAGGCCAGGCATTTGATGCTAGCCCGAGCAAAGAGAGACCTGTTTGTACAAAAACATAGAATAATTATCCAGGAGTGGAGGTGCATGCCCCATCTCCTTGGGAGGCTGAGTCAGGAGGATCACTTGAGGCCAGGAGTTCAAGGTTGCTGTGAGCTGGGTTAATGCCAAGCTGCACTCTAGCTGGGGCAATATAGTGAGATTGTCTCAAAAAAAAAAAAAAAGAAAGAAAGAAAGAAAGAGAGAGAGAGAGAGAGAAAGAAAGAAAGAAAGAAAAAGAAAACAAGTAAGCCTGTCTCCCCATACTCTGTCTTTTGCCTCCAGGAGGAAACAGTTAACAATGATGATAACTTAGGCTACGGCAGAAGCACAGGAGGAAGGCCTGGCCCCTAAGTCACCATGCAGAGGAGAGTGATTCAGGAGCTACTGCCATGTGAAAGATTAGCTCCTTGATAATTTGAACCATTTGCCATTTTGTATCCATTTGTTACAGCATTTGGTCAACTTAGCCTAAATACTACTACATTCTCTATGGTGAGTTTCACCAGGTCTCCCAGTATTTCTTTAAAGAATTCTAAATTTTCAATTTTTAACTTGGGCTTGTGAAATACATGTTTATAATTCTTCTCTCTGTATGTTCGTCACAGAGGGTCAATTCATAAACTTTTAGAAATATTTTCTTACTCAAAGGGTAGAAGGCTTATGTCAGGTGGAGGGGAAAAAAACTCTATAAATAGTACAAGAGCATTTGCTGAAATCAAGGAGGAAAGAGTGTCAATTAGACACTTAGTATTCATTTGTAGGTGAAGTATGTCTTTTCTCTGCCCAATAGTGACCATCTCAAATGGCCATGGTAAATAATAAGAGAAATGGATCATAAGTTGTGTTTTCATTTCCAAAGTTATATTATGTTTTTAATACAAAACTACTTTAATACAAACTTCTGTGATTTCGTCTTTTTTTTTAATTTCATGAGCCTTAGGTTTTACCTGTATTATTAATTTAGTTTCATGTGATAAGACTTCTTAATTTAATAATTTTAGAATAAAAATGTAGAGAAAGAAAAAAATTAAATGAATCTGCTAAGATCTATTTTTTTAATTTAAGTAAATCAAATCTGGTATTCTTAGATAATGTGTGTGCCTAATTTTAATACTTCTTTGATCTAGTTATATCAAAGTCTCTGCCATAAGCAATTCAAATCCACAAATATTATCTTTGTCTCATAATGTTAACTCTCTATTATGAAAATAATTGATGCTCTGATCTTTGGTTCCTTTCTTTGGTTTAGGGGTGGATGGAACAAAGGGGAGTTTAGAGAAAGGAGTCTTGAGATGGGCTAACACTAGTGTTCCAGGGATATAATGGGTTATAACACACATTCCTTCCTCTCCTCTCCTCTCCCCTGTAATAACCTCATATCTCCACAGAACCACCCTCTCTCCCTTCCCCATCACTCCACCAAAACATTCTTCTTGAAAATACAATTCAATTCAAGTGTAGCACATCACATAAGAATTTTGAAAGTGTCACAATGAAAATAACAATTCATCCTTTCCTCAATTAAATTATGAGTCTGTCTTTTTTTTTAATGACTTCCTATGTCATGTGAGGATGTCTTGGACCCAATATTGTTTTGTTTTCTAATAGTACAAACTAGGTATAATTTTAAACACTATACTCAGTGTAAAAATTGGTCTACAATCACAGAATTAGTTGAAGTGTTACTATGTTTATTAAAATTATTGTTAATGTACTAGCATTATATCAGATGTCACTGTTGCTCTGGGAAATTGTGGCACTTTCATATTATAATATGTATTGATTATTAACCAAAGCTAAATATTTTAATTGATGCTATTTCAAATTACGATATAATTGCTACCTGAATTTATTCATGAAATTTAGGTTGTTTTTAAATCTAAAAGTGATCTGTATTATAATCTCTAATTATTCAGGATAGTTGTCAAACACCTGGAATTTTTTATATGCAAATAAGTCACTGAGTGAGCATTATAAGGACAATTATAGCAGTAAGAGAAATTATTTGAAGAAAAATTCAAAGGAGGTTTGCTTGCCTTTGTGAATCAAACTGTATAATTCTTCCTTCACACGAATATATGTATACACACATATATATACACACATACATGTATAATATTTATATATACGTGCATATGAGTATAGATATATGCACACACATACACATATATAAATGAGCTAGAATAACTAACCAAGCGAATTAGAATTACCTAATGCCTATTGGAATGAGTGATACTTTTACAAAATGAAGTGATGCTCAGAAGATTTAATCTACTTCATATTAATATAGTCTATTTGAAGGAGGGAAATTTTTAGACAAAGTCTTGAAATTGACTGTCAGAAGGACACATCTAGTTCTGCTCATATGGGTTCATCTTTAATGCTCTCTTAAGCTTTGGGTGTAATTCACCAGTCCCTAAATATGTATAATTACCAGTCCCCAAATCTTAATCACTTTCCATTATCTCATTTTTTACTCTGCAGAGTGAAATTCAGGCAGAATTGCATTAGTGAAAAAGTCCAGGACCATAGTGATTGGAACTTTCCTAATAAGTACATTAACTGACTAATTGATACATTTTAGCAGATTCCTATTGCAGAGAATATTTCTATATTATGTCTGTTAGACTTTGAGCATTATTCTCAGCTTTCCAACCTTTTCCAATCAAAAAAGATAAAGATGATTTGGCATGAGCTGCCTGAACATCCCAAGTAAGTTCTCCTTCCTCTGTCTCCAAGCTCCACTTCTATATGGGTCCAAAGAGGGAGGCCATGCTTTAATCACACCCAGCTTTTTATTCATGCAGGCAGTTAGTTATCTGTTTACCTCCCATTAACCTGTGAGTCAAGCCCTCAAGAGGTGGGGAATGGGGGGGGGATAAAAAGGATTATAAGACCTGGTCCCCAAAACTCAAAAATTGAACTCTCTATTAAAGGACACCTATAAAAAAATAACTGTAGTACTGTGTAACAAGTCTTCTAAGAGGTAAAACTATTTTAATAAGAAAGAGAGAGAGAAAAATAGAGCAATGCAGGAAGAAAGTAATTAATTTTGCTGCATTTTAGGGAAACTATTCAATAAGAGTTTTTTGTAATGACTTAACTTTTGTCTTTGAAAGATATACAGTATTAGGACAGAAGAAGCAAATAAAAGTGGTAATGAAAGATAACTTTAATTCATTTCAAGTAACAAAGTAAGGAGATGTAAATAAACACCTCACACAGGAAATACAGCTAGCTGGGTGGGGTGTGGGAGAGATGAGAAGGAAGTGGGAAATGAAGACAGGAAAGAAAGTTCAGTCTATACAGGGATAAAAACTGGTACCACGCTAAGGAGCCTGCGGTTCATGATACAAAAACAGTTGTTAAATGTGTTCCAAGTTTCAAAAAAGAAATAGTGACATTGTAGAATGGACTAGAGAGAGAGCAAATAGCATCCACATTTGGAAGGGTTCCCACAGCACTTACTTATTCAATAGGGAAAGATTTTACTGAGTACTTGTTAGGGGCTAAACATGAAATCAGAAAAAAATGGGGTTATAGAAATAAAAATATGGCCTCAAAAAGCTCACTACCTTGCCAATGTGGGGGTAAGATGAGAAAGAATCAGTTAAATACACAACACAAGCAAAATATTCTGTGATGTGGGTTTTTCCCTTGACATTCTTAGCCCACTTCATTCATTTATTTATTTATTTTAAAATGTTATAGGGGTCAAATAATTTTGGTTACATGGATCATTTTATAATGTTTCAATCATGGTTATAAGTGTACCTGTCACCCCACTAGTGTTCACTATACCTGTTAATAAGTTTTCACCTGTCCCCTACTTGCCCACCACCCTGTTTCCTGTTGCATTTTACTTCTTTCTATGTCCACGTGTGCTCAGCAGTTCCAACTTAATAGTGGTATATCTGCTGCTTGTTGTTCCATCCCTTAGATCCTTCACATAGGATGATGTTCTCCAGTTCCATCTAGATTGTTGTGAAAGGCCTTAATTCATCCTACTTTGTGGCTGAGTAGTATTCCTTGGTATACATGGACAACATTTTGCTCATGTACTCCTGAATTGATGAGCATTTGGGTTGATTCCACAGCTTTGCAATTGTAATTGTGCTGTGATGAATGTTTGAGTGCAGGCGTTTTTTTGATAAAAATGACTTCTTTTCCTTTCGGTAAATACTCAGTAGTGGGAATGCTGGATCAAAAGGAATACTGAATTTTTGTTCTTTGGGGAATCTCCTTACTGTTTTCCATTGAGGGTGCACTAATTTGCAGTCCTGCCAACAGTGCGTAGGAATTCCTTTAGCTCTGCAGCCACACCAGTATCTATTGTTTTGGACTCTTTAAGCCATTCTGATTGGGGTAAGGTAACAGCACATTGTAGTTTTAATTTGATTTGCATTTCCCCCATGATTAGTGATACTGAACATTTTTTTCATATGTTTATTGGCCATTTGTCTGTCTTTTCAAAAGCTTCTTTTCATGTCACTTGTCTACTTTTAATGAGGTTGATTTTTTTCTTGCTGATTTGCTTAAGTATTTTGTAGATTCTGGTTAATTGGGTATAAAGCTTGCAAATATTTTCTCCCATTCTGTAGGTTTTCTATTTGCTTTGTTAAATATATTTTACCTGCAAAGAGGTTTTTAACTTTGTCAAATCCCATTAATTTATTTTGTTTTGGCTATGATAGCTATTTGGGTCTTCTTTGCCTAGACTGATATCTAGAAGAGTTACCCCAACATTTTCTTCTAGCATTCTTATGGTTTCATGCCTTACATTTCAGTCCTTTGTCCATTTGTAATTAATTTTTGTAAGTAATTTTTTAAGTAGTGAGCCTTTTTTCATTCTTCTTCATGTGGCTATACAATTTTCCCAGGACCATTTATTAAATAGGGATTCTTTTACCCAGGGTATGTTGCTGTCTGCTTTGTCAAAGGCCAGTTGAGTATATATGAATTGTTTTATATCTGGAATCTCTTCCCTGTTCCATTGGCCTATATCTCTATCTTTGAGCCAGTACCATGCTGATTTAGTTATTATGGCTTAGTAGTATAGTTTGGAATCTACCAATGAGATGCCTCTAGATTTATTCCTTTAGTTTAAGAATGCTTTGACTATTTGGGGTCTTTTCTGATTCTACACAAAGTGTAAAATTATATTTCTAGATCTGTAAAATATAACATTAATGTTTTGATGGAGATTCCATTGTATCTATAAATCACTTTTGGTAGTATGAGCATTTTAACAATGTTGATTCTATCAATCCATAAGCATGATATTTTTCCACTTGTTTGTATATCACCTGTGAATTATTTTCTCATGTTTCACAGTTTTCTTTGTAGTGATCTTTCATTCCCTTGATTAATTATATTCCTAGGTATTTTATTTTCTTTGTAGCTTTATATTTATTAGAAGATGTACATTAGAGTAACACATTATAAGGAAGAAGTTCTAAAATCTGCACCTGAGGTGATAACCTTGTATCATTAAAATTCTAAAGGCAATCACTCAAATTCACTTTACATCATCAACATTTGGGCTCTGGAAATTCAAAGACCAAGAATAAAATTGTTTATTTTCTTTTTGAATTGGGATGCTATGTTTTTCCCTCTAGATTAGACGAAACCAAACCTAGAGAAGCCAAATCTACTCCTGGTTTGAAGAGGTTTTAGAGTATAGAAGTAAAGAGGTCTCTCTCTCTTTCTCTCTTTCTATCTCTCTCTCTCTCTCTAGATAGAAGGTAAAGTTAAATTTCAAAATGGTAAATTCACCTTTGGAAGAACTCCACTGCAAGTCAATGATCTTTAGAGATAGGTTTCAATAGTGTGATGGGTGTACAAACCTGATGATAATGAGGAAAGAGTTAAGGGTAATAAAGTGAAGAAAGTAAGTGCAGAGAAATAAAGCAATATCATCCAGGGATTCAAGGTTGCAAGGAGGTCATTTTAGGAATGATGGTGATGATGATCTTGCTTATTGAATGAAGAAAGGGATCTAGGGGAAACATTGAGATTGAAAACACCAGAGAGAGAAGAGATAATTGATGACAAACAGTCCCACATGAGATAGAAAGGAACAGCAACAAGAGCAAAATTAAAGAAAGTGGTAGATCACAAAAAGTAGAAGAATAGAACTTACTCCTCCACAGTTTAGATGGAAGAAAGGAAGGAAATGTTAATTCATTCATTATACAAATAAACTTTCTGTTGGCCTTAAGAGATACCATATAAGAGTAATCTGTAAACTTTGTAGCCCTGAACAATTATTATTCACTATTATTAGTATGTTAGTTTTAGTTTTGCTGAGTCATCAGGAATTCAGACTAGAGCATGCAGAAGGGTCAGAAATAGAATGCCTCTTTGAGAATTATCTGGAGAAAAGTGATAGTTAAAGAAATAAGAATTGAAAGGAATCTCCTGGGTAAGAGTATGGAAGGAAATCAGAGAACCATGGAGAGTGCATTAAACTTACTCACCTTGCAGAAACAGGTCAAGGTCAATGGTAATTGGAAGGAGTCAGGAGAAATTGACAAAACTAGACAATTTAGTGTCAAAGGCAGGGTATCATCAAATGGTGGGAACCCAGTGTCACAATGATGCTTACCCAGCACGTGGAACAATACCCAGCTGTAGCAGATAGACCCATGCAATAAATATGACTGAACAAGAGCAGACCACGCTTCAGATTGTGTGCGCAGTGAACAGGAAGGCATTGTGAGAATCCACACTTTGATCACACACCCTGGCTACTGCCCCAGTTTAAAGAATGCTCAGATGAGGGGAGAAGAACTGCACTTCTGGAGAACCCATGCACCAGAAGCTTGGTTATAAACAGAGGACAGGTAAGGATCAGAGCCAGAAAGGCAACCAAGGCCAAGGTTGTATCACCAGAGCAGAAATGTGCAGGTCAGTTCAGGAAAGACTCAGAAGAGCAGATCTTTAAGATTCAAAAAGAAAAGAACAATAAGGAAGGAATTGAAGTCCTAAAATACCAGTGTTCACCTGATCCTACAACATGCCTCCACCAGACATTTGGCTGAGAATATTAGCCCCTGGCTCACAATTGTTCTTTCTCCTTGTTATTTTGAGTACGCTGATGGCTTATAAAACAGGTAGTTCTCACGGTTTCTGTATTTCTACTACTCTAATCTCTTTCTTTTCCGATGTTCAGCAAGTCATTCTCTGTGTTTCTCTACAAAACTTTCTACTGCTACGACCTCCTCAGTCCTCCTGAGTCAGAGGTTCAACAACCCCAGGATCTCTTGTCCTTTACCGATATTTCTCCAAATCTCTTAAGCTCTTCATAGACCTATTTCTTCCTTCTTCTCTAAAAAAGAACATTTCATGAGCATCTACTACGTGCTAGATCTGGACTAACCTCTTCACATAAATTGAATAAGATTTTTTCTTTTCCAAAATTAATGACATAGACTTATCACACTCCCCTTTTTAGGTTAAACATTTGATGAGACTTTCCCAAGAGCTCATCAAATGGCAGAGACTGTACCCGAACAGGAAGCCGAGATCTTCAAGGTTATATCTGTGCTTCTCGTGAAGAAACTCTTTTCTAATACTCCTTCCTTAACTGACCTGAATCTCATAGTCTGCCTCGGCACCACTGTTTGCACCAACATTCTTAATTTCTTTTCCTTTCATACATTTACACGTACTAAGTTCATTCCTAATTCTGAGGCAACCTATTTGCTCATATTCATCATGCCTATTTCCAAGCTGCTCAGTGCTGTAGGAGAAAATTAAATAGCTGTACTGTGTGCTTTCATTACATTGTCATGATGTCCAACCTCAGCTGGGCCTTCACAAACACTGGCAATCCCTTTGCTCCTCTCTCGACAGCTATTTCCCATTTCCCGCAGCATCTGTTCCAAATCTGTGTAGTTTTCCTCAAGTCTACTTTAATTAAAAACATTCTTAACATGGCTTACCAGGCTCTCCAAACTTTGGCTGCTTTCCACCTCCCTGGTCTCCCCAGGGGCTGTCCTCCTCTTGCTTCTCTATGCTCTAGCCACACTGATATTTTTAATTCCCTTCTCTTGTCCCCTTTGGATATTCTGTGCAGCGTGCTTGGGAAGCATTTCTCTTCCTTGTTTAACTCACTACTCATCCTTCAAGATTACGTCATCTGCTGAGCTATCTCTGACCTCCCAGACTATCTTAGATCCCATCATAGCATTTTTAATATTCCACACATTTTCAGTGGTCTGTCTGGAGCCAGCCTTTCCCTTTAGGTAGCTAATGATGTACAGATAGTGACAATATTGTCTCATTCATCTAATATGTCCCAGCATATGGCCGAATTCCTGACTCTTGGGAGGATGCTCAATACCTATTTGCATACTGAACTGAAATCACAATTTTGGCCTTAATAATCATGTTATTAGTTCTCATTTACAGACTGGGGATACCTGGAATATTTCATTTATGCACAGAGGCTGTGAGTACAATAGAAGTTTTTCATGTTACCAATAAGTTGGGCAAGAAGAGCTTCTCAGACTAAATATAGGACCTGAGAAAGTATAAAGCAGATGGGTTCCATGGAAGTATGGCTCTGTTATTCTTGACCATAAAAAAAACTAATATATTTTACAGAATGTTCTACAAGATGGTGACTTTTCTTCAAGAACAGGCCATGAAGTAGGAAATCAAAATGCCAAGAATACGTACCAGCCATGATGGTGTTCATAATTCAAATGTTGTATGCTCCAGGAACGACCTGAATGACTAATTTATTAAAGACCCAGGAAGCTGGGACACTTTCATTCTTATTGTATTCTCTATCTTTATTTCCCTTGTCCCTTTTTTCTTATTTGACCTCTTTAGTTATCTGGGGATTGAGGGTTACCCTGGTGCAACAAGCCTAGTAGACATGGTGTACTGGGAGCCAAAGATTGTTGAGGTTGGGAAAGAGGAAGGAAACTACAAAACAATGTGAGCAAAGGTGAACAGGTGAGGAAGCGACTGTCACGGCAGTCCAAGTTCAAAGAGATATGATTCATTCATCCACTCATTTGTTCATTCAAAATGGGAGAACAGGGAAAAGATACAGCTTTTAAGGTACTCAGAGAGAAAAATGGGAATGACAGACTATATCATTTGAAAAATTCTTCCCATAACAAGGCAGGAAAAAAGTATTTCCCTGATGACTAGTGATGTTGAGCATTTTTTCATATACCTGTTGCTTTGCCTATTTGCACATCTAATTATTTATTTTCTTTCTATTGAGCTATTTGAGTTCATCTCATTACAAGGCAGGAAAAATCTGGAAAACGTGATTCTTGGGAAACATTTTCTTACCGTTTCTTACCGATGCTTTCCCTAAGGTGGCAGAGTATCAAACCACCAGAGTATACCCCTAGATCTAGCCACCAAGAAATTAGATCAATGCTCAATAGTATGCCTGAAACATTCTTCAGAATTCAAATAAAGTGACAGAAGTATTCTCAAATATTACTTGTTCACCAGGGAAGTTATTGATCTACTGACCACTGACATCGCATCCATTCCTGGAGACAGAAAAACCCAAGCACACACTTAACCCTAGCTGGCAGTATTTAACAAAAATATTTGAGTATTTGGGCCTGACTTAGGTATATTAGAATATGTTACTCAAAATCATTATGGTTTTACTAGATAGAAACTAAACCCAAAATAACTTAAATGTGAAGCAATTTACTGTCTCACAACTGAAGAAAACATGGGAAATATTGATTGTTTCACGGAACTGCAAACCCAAGGGAAGATTTCTGAGTGCCTGGGAATCATCTACTGGCATGGCTGGGTCTAGGGGCTTAAATGATGACACCAGGCTCTGGTCCATCTCAACATCTTCACTTAGCATCCACAGAAAGGGCTCCAGTAGCTCCAGCATAACTTTTTCATTATTGTCAGCAGACTCAATGCAAAAAGCTGTATCTGTTTTCAAGTTTTATAAGAGCACTGGACTTGATTCTCAAGGGTCCAGATTGAATCTTATGTTGAACCAAGTCAGGGTTGTGAAATGTGCTGAATGGCTAAGTCCTCGACTGCATTCCAGGCATTCCAGCTTAAGGTGGGTCAGTCTTACTCATGTGGAGTAGACTGAGAATATAAGAGAAGGGTGATAGTTTTTCATGGAGAAAAGGGTACACTTTCAGGAAAGAGGAGGAGGAGAGGATTCAGAGTACGCAAAAGAACAAAGATAGATGACTGTAGTAAAAGTGCTCCAAGGAAAGGGGTTTGGGATCCTGCCTGAGAAGAGATGAAAGAAGGAAGCCATGATGCTTCTCTGTCCTAGTACAGATGTTTTTGATGTTTTGCTGTGATTATCATGACGTTCAGAAACCTATTCTGAATTAACTTGAAAATTAAGTCCATTGGCTTATACACATATAACCCAACTGTCATACACATATACCCCAACCATAAGGAAGGGCAGGGATGGCCTCGGAAACTGCATACAGAGATTAAAATCAATTATCAGGACTTTCTGCTCTTTCACACATTTCAGTTGTTAGTTTTATGTTCATCTATCAGTCACTGAACTTTCTTCACCTGATGGTAAACATGACTCCCTGGAATCAGATCCCCACAGTTTCATCCAAAAAGGAAAGGATATTTTATTATCATTTCTAGCTTGCAAAATCAAAAGAAGATACTCAGATTTGAACACCTTGAATTGTTTTTCCCTTGATTGATTAGGAAAGTAGGCTCTATTCCCAGAAGCACAGCGGTGGATAAAGATGATACCCACAGCAATGGTTCTCAACTTCTTGTGCTGTAGACCCCTTTGGCAGTTAGGGAAATCTAAGAACCCCATCTAAGAATAATGGATTTAAATTTTAAAGCAAAACATATAAAATTACAAATGACAACTATAGTATTTAAATAGTTATCAAAATGTTCTTAAAAATAATTTATAATAATGTGCACTTCATTATAGATGCATCAAATAATAAGATATGGTAATAGCCTGATCACAACTTTATATAATTTTGAGGTAGTAATGAGTATAAATGATGTCTGACACATATATGAAAATATCTGAGCTCTGTTTTGGTAATATCACAGGTACTGCTAATATTACTGTCACTTGTTCTGGGCATTTAAATTATTTTAGGTTCAAAATATTTATTGGCAAAAAATAAACAAAATTTCCAAAGAAAATAATATGACAACACTTCATTTAAAAATGTAATTTTCTCTAATCAACATAATTAATTATTAAATGACCTTTTATTTTTTTACTGTTTCTTTTTACTAAGCAGAAAAGTCCTTAGCTCTGATCATGAGCACAAACTAATTTCCTGTAGATTATTTCATGTTCACAGGTTTATTCTGCTTTCCCAGAATGGATCGGAAGACTGGCACTTCCTGTATTCACCACAGGACAGATACTCAGGGAGCCTTGATCATCACCCATTACATTTGCAGGAGAAAAAAGAATGGATGTAGTGGCTCTGGGGCAGAAATGATGTTAGTGAATGTAAAGATAGGGGACCCATCACTGATGTGACAGAGGAGATGGCTCCCACACCCGTGTCCGGGAAAAGCCCCATGCAGTGTAGCCATAGATTCACCCAGAGACCAGAGCAAGGCAGGGTGCTGGCAGGGTAGAGCTCTTCACAGATCAAGACAACAGTGCAGAAACCCAGTGCTACAGACAGTAGGATTTCTCCTGGTTGATTAGTTCTCTTTACAAATGCCCATGTCCCATTCTGTGCTGTGCCAGATCCACCTCCCACTAAATGCCAGCTGGAACCAATAGGAGCTCAGGACATGTAATGAGTTGAACCTCTCTGCATATTCTTCCCTACTCCAATGTAAATTCCCACAGCAAACATTCCTCAGGCCATAAGAAATGATGAGATGGCTGTGGACTGTGTCCACATCCAAGGTCATAGCCACTTGGAACTTCCTCATCCTTGGACTCATCTGTAGAACACTTCTCTACTGGGGCTCCTGTTCCCTGACCTTGGAACCAGCTTTGCCAGCTAGACAGTTGGCCTGATGTCACTCTTCTAAAATTCCATAGGGCAGAAGGGGCACAGCAAACCCTCCCTGGAGGGCTCCTTCTGCAGTGAGTGGATGCCCTGGAGGCAGCAGACATAGTCACACTGCAGCTGAACAGGCTTGTGAGACAAGTAGAGCAGATAAGACATCTTCTTTCTTCGTTGATGTGTTCAGCCCTAGCCAATGTCTTTCTTCCTCCAGGTTCTCTTCTGGCTTCCAGCTATTTCCAAGGTCAGCTCTGATTTCTACATTCAAATTTGAATAAAACTATACACTTGCATTTGAAGATAATGAAAATAATTTATAATTTTCTCAACCAAGTTCTCGGTTTCCCTAAATTCTGCTCATGGATCATTTTCAAGTCCCTGGCAGGAGCTGCTGAATTAGAGGGTTGATGGAGTAGGAATCTGGAAGAACCCTAAAAAAAGATGAATGTCAGATGTTACTGGATGAGGCTATTTTCACCTAGATAATTGTACATGAGGGTCAAAACAGTTTTGCTTTCATAATATATGCAGTTTCACTAATATTGTAGTAATTGCAACTTTGGAAATGATTGTGTTGTACAGTTATTCTTGACTAAGCTATTCCAGTTAAGTCTCACCTGAAGAGGGAGATAATTTACAGTGTCACTCTGCTGAGAAGAGGTTGTTTCTTGGTTCAAGCTGAAGAATCCTAAGTGCGTAGCAAAATTAATGTTAAGCACTATGAAGCCTTAAACTGCAGAGTTTAAAGTGCCAAGAAAACCCATTCTACTCTGGTGGAAGATGAGGTGCTCTGCTTTTAGTGGGTGACCAGAAGTGGGGAAAGACAGGCCAGAGACAAATTGTCCCCATTGGTCTGAAGTTAGAATCTAAAACTGGGCAGACCCTGGTGAGAGTTAATTACGGCATAGTCAAAACTCTGTCCTTCAAAAACCTAATGATGAGATGTTATTTTCTTTTTAATTTTCCTTATATTTTTCTTTGATAGTATTTTAAAATTATTAAAACTCCAACCTTCTCCAACTGCGTTAAGAAGAACCAAAGGAATAGTCTGTGTTTGGGACAGAAGGTTTGAAGAACAGTGAAGAATGTAGCACTGGGAATTGGCACTGATAGCCAGAGTAATTTATGGGACTTGAACGGTGGAGGAAATAGATTAAGGCTGCTCGAGCAGCTACTCCTTGCTACTTGGTGATGTCTTCTCAGTGTTAAATCTTGAAGCTTCTGAGTGGATTTCAATAAGAAAGCACTTAGCAAAGCATTAGCCAGAACATCATGAACTCAGGTGAGGGCAGAGCCAAAAAATCAAATCCAACAAAAACGGAGTAACTGTTCTGACTCAGGCATTACGGAATGCACTTTACAGATATTAATTTTCAATACACCCCCAAACCTGTGGAATAGCTACCATCGTTTCCATTTTACAAGTGAGAAAACTGAAACTCAGAGAAGGTGAGTAATTTTTTGAAAATCACACAGCTGGTAAGCAGCACAGTGAACCTGAAATGCCGGGATGCTGACTCCAACTCTGGTACTTCTCTTTCCTACCATAGATACTTGCCAAAAAAACACACTTGATCACCCAGTTATTTCTCATACCCATTGGCCAGCTTCCCTAGACTCTAGGAAATTTGCCAATAGAAAAAAAAAATTCTCTAGTGTGGAAAACCTGGAATTAGACCTTACGTGACCCCAAAGCAATTTTCTTGCCCTTGTATTCACAAAAAAGAGAGAGTGAAAATGATTCCCAAACAGAACAAAAGCTTGTAAGTTTTACATGTCCTTCCTTGAGTTGTATTCATATTTTTAAAGTGATGATCCTAATCATTGGATTAAGCTGAGACCAGAAAGGAATTATCTAGTATGTCTCTAATGTGACACTGGGAATGATAATAGAAAACATGTGTAAAAGTATCAATTTTCACAAAACAAATATTTGCAGATGGGGAGTAAGGGGGGGAGAGAAAATTTAAGAGTGTGGAACATATCAGACTGATAAAACTATTACGTAGAAATGAACATAACCATACATCACGATTAGTTACGACATATTGGCACCACTCTCAAATTAATCCAGACAGTGAGACCTTCAAAGCAGGTCACTATTTTT
Source organism: Galagoides demidoff (assembly GCA_963574575.1). Classification (NCBI taxonomy): domain Eukaryota; kingdom Metazoa; phylum Chordata; class Mammalia; order Primates; family Galagidae; genus Galagoides; species Galagoides demidoff. The sequence goes on along the minus strand of CAUYQV010002390.1, from coordinate 15,305 downwards.
TGGACGGTGGCAGCAATTAATAAATCAATCTTATCACACAGTGATTGATTAGCACTTTTTGCAAAATGTATGGTAAATGACGACCCTAATCAAGGGAAATAAAACTATTCATAGATCTTCTTTTAATTTGAATCTTCTTCAATTATAAACAGATTTCCCCTCCTGGCCATATCTACGTGCATTTAATATTCTACGGATAGAAAAATGTTTGAGACTGACAGAATATCCCCAGTCTGTAACCTCGATTGGAAAAGGCTTTGATTACAGCAAAATTACACCAAAATGTGTCATTAAAAGACATTGGACAGACATAAAATCTAACCTTTTGAGCTGAAGAATACTTAATATTCTCTTCATGATCATGCAAGGGGAAATTCTTTGCTATGGAATAGCTATTTTCCTGTTAAGCAGGCTATTTCATCAATGATTTATTCCTGAGATGTAATAGGTCGTTTAAAATGGTGGTTTAAAAGTTGGGCCTTTTGTTTAATTTTCTCACAGGCGGTTGGTAATTATCATGGTCCTGCAGTTTCTCTGGAATGCCGTGGAGGGTCAAATGCCAATGGAACCCTGCTTTATAGGGTAATTAAGACAGTCGACATGGTTATTAAATACATCATGCTAAACTAAACTGGAATGCTGTGAAATAAAATCCAAAATCATAAATAAAACTTGGGTATTCCAGCAAAGGGGTATGTGTGAAAAGGAGGAGCTTTATACTCTCAGAATCGCAATAAATAGCTCTCACCCACTCAGACTTACTAAAATCTGGCTACTGAAAGCCTCTGGCTTTACCTTTCAGAAAGCGAAACTGAAAGAAAGCCCGCACATTCTCCACATGTACCTGAAGTTCTAATTCCTACTATTTCGTGCCCTGTAAAACAACATGATACTATTTTTTGGCTAATTATTCCTTCTGGATTCCTAATTGCAAGATCAAAGGCTGGACGTGTATGATAAATTAAATTCTCCAACGCAAGATTGGTATGACTAGCCAATAAACATCAGATGCATTTATTTATTTTTAAAAAACACTGTCAAGAATCTCCCCTCGCGGGTCCTTCCAGTGAGGGCTCATCTCTGTGGATTCCTGCTGCATTCAGAATTCATCTGTAAGCTGCATAAGACCAGGCTAGGATGACTTCAAAGAAAACAGGGACAGACTACGCGAAGGGTTGCTGATGTTGATCATTCTAAACAGTGGTGATAGGTAAATATTGTCATCAGTAGAGATATAAGCCTTCTCAATACGTATCCGTCATGTGGTCATAAGCTTTCAAACTCAAGAGCTGAAGTCTTCAGTAATTTAATTTCTCCCATGAAAATGTGATGAGTATACAAAAATGCTGGCAAAAGGGCTGGAGAAAATGAGAACGGAATAAAATACAGTTTTTCCGACCTAGTCTCTGCTGCCTACAAGAGATTTCAAATTATTCTTCCCTTGCGGATTGCCTGGAAGTTTTTGCTGTGTGCATATTTACAGGCAAATTCACTGGTTTACTAGGCAAAGGAAAAGAACGAGGCTTAAGTAGGGGAAATAAATATTTCCAATTTTAGCTGTAAAACTAGAAGCCAAAATGTATAGTTGACAGGCACAGAGCCAGCTGACTTCAGATCACTGGTCTTTCCTTAAAATCAGTCTTCCTATTTCCACATGGAACACATTTTAAGTTAACAATGTGTAGTTTGGCAAAGGAATTGTTTTTCTTTGGCATGAAACGGTTGTCTCGTTTTTAAAAAAAAAAAAAAATGTATATTCTGCCTACTTCTATATAACTATGTACATCAGCATTCTTGCAAACTTTAAAAACTGTCGTTACATCAAGAACTTTTTAGATAATTACTTTTTACAATTTTTGTCTAAATATGAAAATACATATTTAACATATTCATAAGCCTGTACTTATGGCTGAAATCATGCTGAATATTGCTTAAATAGACCTCGCAATGCATAGTGAATGGTGATTTCACTGTATCACATCCAGACCCCTCAGAGAAGTCATTCAAATTTTCTTTGATGAGCATTTTCACAGGGTTTATTGACAACATGCAATCCGAAAATGAATCCAGCCGTTTCCTTCTCTTTGCTCTGTCAGAGTTAAAAATTGAGTCATTCTATCCCCAATGTATTTATAGCACTGAAAACAGTAGAGTGGAATGCTACCCATTGAAACATTCGCAGTCTATTTCCCCATTTCTGGCCGCTGCCACAGAAAGCTCAGAAAAGCAGAAATGCAAATTTTCAGACATTGGTTCCACATGAAATGGGACAGACTACTGCACCAGCTACTGTTGTGAGACCAGATAGGGCCACTGCTGCCTACACATAAAGAAGGCCATTAAGGAGAAGTTGTTTATTTCTGCTTCTGCAGAAATCATAAACACCAACCCTGAGCCTGACAGCCCAAGCTGTGCTGCAGTAAATTCTAGTACTTTGCTGGCCATTCTAAGCTGCCCAGTAAAAGTTACTGTAGCTAAATCCCATATACATTTCACGAAATAATCCTTCTCAGAAGATGGTATCATATTCATGCACAGCAGGGTGTGCAAATGCCTATAAATCACGTGTAGAATCTGAAATATCTATTTAAAAAAAAAAAATCTGTGCAAATCTAACCATGACCCTTTGCCAGACAATAGGCCTTCACATGCTTTGCAGCTTAGCAGACACCCAGGAATTTTGTTTGGAAGTGATAGCTACTGTCTATGTAATATTTAGGACCTATTTATGAAGCATCTGGCAGAAAATAAAAGGGTTTTCTTCACCAACATATGCTAAAGAAGGATGTGGTCATGTGCCGACTCCTCCCCTTCTGATTTTTTGCAAATAGCTCAACACAAGAGATGTTTGTTTCTGCTGCCCTGCTGCCTGTCATGGCTGTCAGGCGGAATCCCATGAATTATTGCTCTTCCAGATGTAAGAGATTTTCAGGCTGCCTTAAACTGCCTGTGGTTTGTGGTACTGGAGAGGAGAGAAACGAGATTAAACTTCATCTCATCAGTGCAATCTGAAAAGATCACACAGAGGACTAATAATCAGGGCTTTTTCATTCCAGAGCCAGACTTGAGAGCTCTGTGTTTTTGTTTCAAGGTGATGTCACATTAAGCTTGTTGGAAGACAGTGATTAAGGTCAAACAATATTTGAGGAAGATCAAAAATAAAAAAAGAAAGTGTTCAGCCCTCTTCTGATGCTTCCTTATTGCATTTGCTTAAAGGGGAAGGTGATCATTTTCCCGGACGGCAAAGAATGGGAAGTGGACTTAATCCTGCAATTCAAAGTCGTCAGCATATCTTAATACAAGGTTAATGTGAGCAAAATTAGAACTGTTCTCATAAAATTACAGCTCGATGGCTCATTGTAATTTAGAGGATGCATTCATCACCATCAAAAAAAAATCAAGTGTCACTTTTTGTTATCTATAAAGGTCAATTTCGAAGTCTAGGTTTTTTGTGTGTGTGATTCTATGAACATGTCATATAGAGTCTGAAAATATTCGTTAAAAATCAGTGGTTGATAGTAACGCTTTATGATATTCAGAGGGCTTTTTAAAAGTCATTTTAGTTCAGCTTTCCTCTAAAAAATTGCACTCCCTTAACCCACTGCAAGAGGTAAGTATTGGCAGATTGAATAACCCCAGTTACCAGCATTTTAACTAAAGGTTTTCATAACGGTTTCCAGAATGACTCAGAAAATAAATCACACCCTCTCCCATTATGTACAGTTTGAGTCCTAAGGGAGAAAACTTATAACTCATTACATTTTGATTTCCTTTGATCAAATACCATATACAGCACCTGGATATTATAATTTTAAATAATAGTTGTGACACAAACTAGGATAATGCTTAAAAACCTAAGAATCATAATATGGTTACTATTAGTTCTTATCATTTATGGCATGGAGAAATGGTGAGTGGTTTTGTGGCATTTTGCTAGAATTCCATTAGCAAAATATTAATTATAGATCAAGAAAACATGTTTTTTAAAGACACACCTGGAAATAATCGACAAATATATATGTCTTAGATCAGAACATAATTGCCCCAATTCAACCTGTATAACTTTTTTCTTTTTACTTTTTTTTTTTTTTTGGTAAAGATATGGCCTGTTTAAGTAATGGGGTAGGCTACCAGATGTGAAACCTCCCCAGCCAGCTTTTCTTTCCATTTCAGCTTAGGCACCTCACAAAGGTTCTCTAATGTGAGGGATCCCAGTGAAACAGTGATGAAAACCACAGGTACAAGTGGCTTACATGAAAGCATTTATTGCTTTTCATGCATTGCATTACAGCAGAGTGGGAAAAAAGTCCTTGGTTGAAAATGCATTAATTATTTGACACTGGTTTGCCTCAAAGTCATTTTTACTATGGGATGCAAGTGAAAGATCACAGCTGAAAAAAAGATCATCATACTTGAGGTAGGCTCACAGAGTCTTTTCTTATGTTCTGTGTGAAGTTGTCTTGAACTGAAACCTATGCTCCTTAAGGATTAAGGGATTGAAAGGCAAAGACTGAAGCTGCTGTAATTTAAACCCAGAGATTCTCTAGCACAAAGGTGCAAAATGGACTAAGCCAATCTGACTCTTTCCTTGTGCAGTAAAGAAATAATTTTCCTTTAGAAAGTTTTATACTATTAACATTCCTCAGGCATTATCATCTTTAAAGCAAGGGGTCTCCTCTTAGCATTAACATACATTGAATGCCCGCAGACGCTGATTAAGTGGACATGGTTTTAAATTACAATGTATAAATCTCTAAACAATCTTTACATATGAGGAATGTGAAGACGGCTTTTAAAAAATACATAATTATCTTCAGGGACGTCTATCTTCTTTGGCATCTTATTTTATTAAATATTGTTATGGAGTCCAAGGTGGTGTATCTGCCTTTTTGTTCGGTTTTTAGAAAAATGTTTAGGTCCAAGTCAATGAATTACCCAGCTCAATGAAATTATAATGAATCACTTAGGCTTAAGGTAACAAAAATAATTTTTAGAAAATAAAAGATACTTAATCGCAGGCATCTCTTTTTTTTTTTTGCACATGAATTAAATCAAAATGAATGCTCACAAAGATCTTTATTCGTTCATTGGTTAGCAACTATTTTGTGTCATGAGCTAGGCATTTCAAATTCAAAGGTGAAAAAACAATATAAAATATAATCTTACCTCCATGTCTAGTCAGAGAGACACACACTCACTTGATAATAAGTAAATAGCTCCTTAAAATACACCTGGTAGGCTGGCAGGAAAGAGGATAAAGAGAAGAGTCAGGGAAAAATGGAGTTCACAGAAATGTGATTTTTGCCTACACTTGTGATTGTATTGCCCTGACATCAGGATGCTGTGATTTAATCTAAGTAAAGTAACTGAAAGCTTTATTTCTATAGCTCACAAAGAAAAAAAATCTAACTGTATAAAGATTTGGGAATGATAAAAGTTTTATGTGTTGATGTCAGAATTCCAGGTTTTGTGTTAAGTAGGAAAAATGGTTTGCATAAGAAGGTAATATTCCATAGGTAATATATAAAATAAAAGCCCATTTGTAAATTATTCTTAATAATTATATCTGATCTCCCTTTGAAACGCCAAATGGAGAGCATGGGTCATCGTAAAACATCTTAAAAATAGAAAAATAAAACTCTGTTGTGATAAAATCTGAATTTTAGCTTTTGATCTTTCCTCACATCCCTATTCTAGTTCCATTCTTCTCAGACTTTAGCCTATATTTCTAACTTAATCTTCAAAGACAAAGTCTACCATCATTTCCTCACCCCCGGTTCATTTGGTAATCGTTTATGCCCTGATGTTTTTATTCTTTTATCCTCAGGGTTTTACTTATTTCTTCGTTTACTTATTTCTTCCTATTTAACCGATATTTTGCCATTCACATTTCATGCCTTCACTGAAGTATAACTGAGGAATCATTTGGTTAATTGGATCAATCTGGCCAAACCCAATAATACAAAGTATCCAGATCACCTGTGTACATAGAGTGAACTTTTCCTGCTTTCTTTTCTTTCTCCTTATGCCACATATTCCTCCCAAGCATTTATTTCGAAGTTCCCAGCCACACTTGCCTCTGCTATCAAATTTGAATTCAAATCAGATTATCACCACGTAAAAATTTCCAAGTTTTCTTCCTCTAATGTTCAGTGCCCTGAAGGATTTTCCTATTTAAAGGGTGAATATTCTACATTTTATTTTCCAAACAGGAATGGGTAGATGACTGAGGAAAAATTTGGAATTCAGGTAGAAGGAGGTCCGTTTGTTTCAGAGGTTGCTTTCCCTCGTTTAAAAACAAATACTAAAGATTGCATGAGACTTAATAAAATACAGAAAAATGTAAAGGAGTACATAAAAGTAACCTGTAATCCAACCACAAGAAATTAATCGGTGATGTTCACTACTTTATCCTTATCATATGTCATATACCCTTAACGAAAAAATATTCTTTTTCTCTTGTTAATTTTAAAGTAAATTGATGTACCACTGCATATTACTAAGTACTTAGGATATAAATGAAAGCTATAGTTCTGTTCAGTTCAATTCAATTCAGTAACAGCCATTGTCTTTCTCTGAGGAAGAAAAATAAAGATCCCCAATCACTGTAGCACCTTCTTTGAGCAAGATTCTTCTCAAGTTAAACATGATCCCTGTCATTGTTGAAATTTTAAATGTATTTGAATATTTCTGTAGGAATTATTCAACCTTTTCTCTTGTATAACTTCTGTATAACTGAAACATGTAATGAATTTTTTCCAGTTTAACAATGACTTCCCTTGACATGCAATGATATTTCATTCAATCATCATTCATCGTAACGTAGGCAAGTGAGCATTTACTTACATCGTTGAATTGTATTGTTGAAAATCAAAGCTTGAAGAACATCAGTTATGCCATAAGAAGCCTACATAGTAAGTAATTGCAATGCTTATCTGAAAAGTTTAATGTTTTAGGTAAGTAAAATTTAGGTAAGAAAATGGAAAACTTGGCTTGGTGCCTGTGGCTCAAGCAGCTAAGGCACCAGCCACATACACCTAAGGTGGCGGGTTCGAATCCAGCCTGGGCCCACCAAACAACAATGAAGGCTGCAATCAAAAAAAAATAGCTCAGCATTGTGTCGGGCACCTGTGGTCCCAGCTACTTGGGACGCTGAGGCAGGAGACTCGCTTGAGCCCAGGAGTTGAAGGTTACTATGAGCTGTGATGCCAGGGCACTCTAACCAGGGGACAGCTTGAGGCTCTGTCTCAAAAAAAAAAAAAAAAGTGGAAAATTTGTCGCCACTTTGTATCACATACTCCAAAATAAAATGCAGGTACTTTTGCATTATTTACTATTTTAGAAAATCAGGTCGACACTTTCCTGTGAATATTAAATTGGTTCTGTCATTGTTTAACTGCCTCATATGCTATTACTACTACACACAATTGCTACTACTCATTACATTGAAATTATCTTTTATCCTGTAAAGTAACAAAATAAAAATATTTTGTAGATTGTATTTGATGACATACCAAATAAAAGGGCAAAGTATGAATTTTGAAACCTATGCCAGTATCCCAAATTTGCATGTGGCTATGGGGAATGGCTTCCAGACAGGTTTATGGCTTTCTGGGTAGCTGCATGTAACTTTGGCCAACACTGCCCATTTATAACCTTAAAATCCTATCTTGAAGCTTCAGACACCCTCTCCAGGAGCAGATGCAATTCCATTTCTATACTCCATGTGCCTCTTGAGGCCAGACCTGCCAGTAATGCCTAATTGGGTTGGAAGATAGTGGAGAGTACCAGTTTATCATACAAGCAACTGACACAAAACTTTTTTCATTTATCTGAGTGTGGACTGTGTCTGGGTTCAGAGATGAAAGGTCAGTTCTTTATCCACTAAGTCCCCTAGACATTCCAAAATCCCCAGTACATTACAAATTTGAACAGTTTAAGCTCTCTTAAGTAAAGAATCTCTTCTCTGGGTAAAGTATACAGTGTATATAGATACAGTGGAGAAGAAACATGTGAAAGGTCATAGTCCTGACCTTTTAACATCAATAGTTTTATTTATAGCCAGGCTCTTAGTCTATAGAGCTTAATATAAAAGCAAGAAGAAAGACAAAGGTGTCTAGTTAGCTTTATAATAGCTATCCAGTTATATAAAATTTGTCTTTTTACTCTTGAGCCGAGTAAAAATCATAAATAATTAAATTGACAGCTATTTTAAAGAGTAACTTTTCTTGATCAGTTTTAATGTATCACATTCCATTTCTCTCTTGATACAGCATGTAATCATCTACCAGTTTTTAAAGGAATGGTTTTATTTCTTTACATATTTATTCATAAAAAACAAAATAATAGTATTTTATGTTTATTACCTGCTACCTCCTTCTCACCTAGTTGGTGTCTCACGGTATTTAAAATTGCATGTGGGAGAGTCGTGCCATATATAGGATGACCAGATTTTAACATTGGTAAGGCAGGACAATTCGGCTGGGGGCCAGGCGGGGGATGGGGCAGGGGACGGGGCAGGGCAGGGCCTGACAATAATGCAAACTTCGATAAGCAGTTCTCGTTAATCACTTCTCAGCAATTCAATTATTTGTTATTACAGTTTAACATTATAAAATTAACAAAAATAATATAAAACTCATATTCTGGCGAAATAGCCACATGGCAACCGAAAACCATATATTCCCTTCTTGTTCTCCCGCCTGTTCCTACATTCTTTCCAAAAATTGGGACTTTTTTAAAACGCCGCTGTGGGACAAATTGTTGAAAAGCGGGACTGTCCCGCCAAAAGGGGGACGTCTGGTCACCCTAGCCATATAGCAGTCAAAATATGACTTTGTGGAATTTTAGTAGTTTGGGAAATTTACCAAAGATACGCTCATATGCTCTCATTTGCAATTTTCATAATAGTTCTGGAGCACTTTTAAGATAATACCAGAAGATATATTGGGAGAAGCTCAGAATGGCCACACATGAAGGCAGAGCAGGCCAGGAAGGGCTGGGGGTGGCAAGCTGGAGAGGATGACTCAACCCAACCTGAACACAGTGGGAGCCACAGAAGGGCTTCCCTTGGAAAGCGCTGTCCTGGCCTTAGCTCCTTCCTCCATTCTGAGAGGATAACAGGAAGCTATTGAGGACTGTGCTCTTAGCCTCTCCAGGAAAGACCACTCTCTCCTTCCCATCTCCCAGTTTGAGGAGATAATAAGAGCCTGAGAAATTATGGTCTTCAGCTCACGTGAGGTTAACTTGCCTCTCTGAGAGCCCCTAGCTGGGAGGTGGCCTTTCACTGGGACAGTTCGCTTGTATGAAACCATTTGTGCAGTTTCTAATGATTCCTTAGTTTAATTCAAGCTAGAGTCATAATGAAAACAAAAAAGATACCACTTTCTTTTTAACTGGAACTCTTAGACCACAGCTTTTATACCCCTCACCCCCCCCCGCCCCCCAAATTCTGACTAAATTGGTCAGAATTTCACCTGCTGTATCTTCACATAGAACCATCAGGGGCGCCTTTCTGTGCTCTACGGTAAGCCATGTATAATACTTGGGGCTTCTTCTCATTCTGCATTCTCAACCAACCTTTCAGGCGTTATACAGAAACCACTTTGTGAATGATGGCCAGCACTTTCAAGACAAAAACTCCAGGGCTGCTGTACTTTCTACCCAAAAGTTTATCTTCTTAGTCATTCAATTAAAGCAAGCAAACAAACAAACACAGAAAACTTCAGTAGGCAGTGTTGAGTATCTAATTATAGGTAAAAGCTCAAAGTATCGAAATTCATAAGATACACAATATCTTACAGTAGGTAGCAGCCCAGGTTCAGGGAAGACCTGGTTTGAATCTTTATTCAAAAACCCACAAGATTTGTAGATTTGACCAGGAGCTGAACATCTCTAAACCTTTTTTTCTTTTTCTTTTCTTTTCTTTTTTTTGCAGTTTTTTTCTTTTTTGGCTGGGGCTGGGTTTGAATCTGCCACCTCCGGCATATGGGACTAGCGCCCTACTCCTTTGAGACACAGGCGCCGCCCCAAGCCTCCTTTTCTTAATAAAAGTACATCATGTAATGTGAGTTGTAATAATTGTGACAGTCTTAGAGGTTAATTTATGTAAATTATAAGGCAATATGGAATGAATTTGCTTACTTTTTATTAGTAGCATTGAATATCATTTTTACAATGGAAATATTTAAAAACCATTGTTATGGATAATACTTAGGAAATTAAAAATGCTATGAAATATGTAGCCATATTCTTTTGTATGTCTAATATTTTTCTGTAAATAGAGAAAAAGCTCTAAAATATATATAGAACACCTAGCTAAGATAAAATACTACCCGTACAATGTACTCCCTTCAACTGTCACCTCCTTGTGGCCTCTAGAAAGTGATTATTTTAGCCTCCATTAGGAATTAAAAGGAAAACAAAATTGATCACATTCTCAACTATTCGAGATTTGTGCCAGGTGATATTGAAAGAATCACTCTGCGGTCATGACACAATCAGAAATGGTGCACGTATCAAGCCTCCTCTTTCCTACCATGTCATTTGAGACCAAAAACCCAGCCTGAGAGCATTACTCTTTTTCTCTCTGCCCTGCTCTAGATCAGACTCTGGATAAGAACTGGTCCAGGTATGTGTTATACTTCAGTGTCACCGAGACTGAAACCACTCTGTCACCTGGATCCAGTTTGCCTCAAGTTCTCCTCAGCCCCATTACTTTCCATTTTCATTAGTCGATATGATTATTGAATTTCTACTGTATTCCAAACCCTGCACTAGGCCCTCAGGCAAAGGTAAACAAAAGAAGCCATAATCCCCGCCATGGACCAGCTTAGAACCTAAATGAGATAAATAAGTGAATGAGCTATCTTCCATGAACCACATACATGTTATCTGCTTACATTGTAGAGAATCAGATTAAATCTAGTACTTAAAATTCAGACTTGATGTTGTAGAAAGTAGATGACATTTACTCTTGGTGATTGGAAGGAAGCTCGGAGAAAACATATTGGGTGCTCCGAATGTTCTGTTTCTTGATCTGGATGCAGATTTCACAGCTGTATTCAGTCTGTGAAGAAAACATTGAGTTACATAAGTATACACATTCCTTGTGTATATTATATATCAGTTACATTTTTTAAAGAGATGTAGATGTCTTTCCTTTGCATAAAGCAAATATTTTTTTTTTTTGAGACAGAGCCTCAAGCTATCCCCCTGGGTAGAGTGCCATGGCATCACAGCTCATAGCAACCTCCAACTCCTGGGCTCAAACGAGTCTCCTGCCTTCGCCTCCCAAGTAGCTAGGACCACAGGTGCCCGCCACAACGCCCTGCCAGTTTTTGGTTGCAGCCATCATTGTTGTTTGGCGGGCCCGGGCTGGGGATTCAAACCTGCCACCTTAGATGTACATGGCTGGCGCCTTAGCTGATTGAGCCACAGGCACTGAGCCATAAAGCAAATATTTTACAAATGTTTTTTAGTCTCAATGAATATTTTTAAAACTGAATTATAATTTAAATTTCTAAAAAAAAATAACTAAGAAATCTTAACACTTTCTACACTATGAAAACCATCCTTATTTTTGGAAGTGAGTTGCTATCTATGCTCAATCTTTATTATACTTTTATTTCTAATATTTCATTCTACTGAAAGAGATATTATATTCCCTTAGTGATCTTAAATAGCCCTCCCACTAGAAAGAGAAGGACACCAGTTTCTCTGAAATTCTCATTTGGTTCTCTTGATTTTTCCCATCTACATCAGCTTATTTAAGGATGTCTTGAACAAGCAAGCAATTACATCCCTTGTATTCCTGGTATTATACTGCATTAACATCTTTTTTCATGAAAGAAAAGCTATTTGTGGTTATGATTTACTTGTCTTAAATGCTCAATTTCAAATGCTGGATATAAAATGTACCCAACCCACAGGAAAAATACAGCACCAAGCAAAGCAGACACTTAAAATCATTATATAATTAATTCCATGGTTATCATGTACTTTCCCCAGAAAATATTGTGTGAATTACACAGGCAATGAGGGCTCAACTTCCTCCTCTGGCAGCATTTACTACTGGTGGAAACATATCTCCTTGGGTTTTCCTTAGACGTTATGATGCAAGACTCAGCTCATCTCAGACTCTAAGCCCCCGTCTGGGCTCTTCTTTCTCTACCCTTGATATCCAGTAGGATTCTATAACATCTACCAAAATCTTGAGAACGCTTGTTTTTTCATGTTTTATCTCCCATGATTCATCACTAGAACTCTTTGTCAATCACCTCTACACATTTTCTCTTTCAGTGTAAACAGGTATTGCCTTGATTTTAATCCCACAACTCTTCATTCCACCTTCTAAATCTAAATGACAACTATAGATATCCACCTATCAGTTCTAACCACTTCCAACTCAACCTGCCCAAAACTCAACTGGATTATCCCCAAATCTGCTTCTCCTCATCTCTAGCTCACCTCACTCTGCCCCAACCAACCCTCTGAGTTTTCTTGCATTGTTTAATAATAGTCCCTCTTCCAAATACCTTTCCAATATCCTCCTATGTCTTTGTTGCACAAGTATAATTCCGTCATCACTGTTATCTCTTACTTCATTCTTGGAACCCTGTTACCCTGCCCATGCAGTTAAAGTGATCTAGAAGTATGTGTTATGATATGCTCAAGACTGTTCACTTATCCATTCACTTCTTCATTCATTCACGTACTTTTTCATTCAACAAACATTCATTGAGCCACCTCCCCATGTTAGTTTGGGATATTTGGGGATAAACAGAACACAGACTTTTCTCTGAAGAAACATTGTCTCAAGGGGGAAGATATACAAGAATGGCTTTCTAGCACACATATTCTGCTGAGAGTTCAAATGCCTTTGTACATCCTATAAATGTTCTTCCTAATCTGGCCTCTGCAAACCTCTCCGGCCTCATTTATTCCATTTCTCTGCTGTATGCCCTTCACTCTAGGTGCCCAGAGCTGCATGTGGATCTCCAATGAGCCTTGCCCTTTTGCCTCTGTGCTTTTACTCCCTCTGTCTGAAATGCCCTTCTCAACTTTGTCAATTCAGCAAGCTGATTTTGGAACTCTTTTCTGGCTACTTTGGACAGTTGGCATCTGTCCTCTGTGCTCAGTCACATCCTGTGCAAATCTAACGTTTATCACTCTATTACTAATTATCGATTTTCACTTTTGTCTTTCCATCTAGATAGTGAGATGCGTGAAAAAGAGATTGAATCCCCTGTGCCCTTATGATTGAATGAACAATAATCATATGCTTGGGAATTGGAAAATGAGTCAGAATTCAGCCCAGGGAATCAAACAGATGTCTATAGATAGGAACCCAAGCTCTGCCACATAATAACCACAGACCCTTGACATCTTGCTTTTCCTCTCCAAGCCTCAGTTTCTTTAACTGTTAAGAATGAAAGGCAATATTTATTTTCTGAGGACTCAGTAAGATAATGCAAATAAAGTGTTCAGTATAGTGACTCTGGCCCTTGGTAGTTTTAGATACTATTATTATCAATCTATTTGAAAAGCAGTGGTGGCATTATTGTTCCCTTTACATTTTACAATTGTGCTCAGGTGACAAAAAGCAAAGGATGGGAGGCATAAGAAGGAGCCTTTAAAAAAAATGTACTCAGCATCTATCACACTCCAGATACGTTATTTCTTCCCAGAAACTTGTATGGAATAAGGATTATTGTTGCCGATTTACAAGTTAGGAAACTGAGATTAAAAAAACAGAAGTGACTTATTCAAGAATATAGAGCTCCAAAAATGATAATGAAGATACAAGTTATCAGAACCTCTGGGATACCGCAAAGGCAGTCCTAAGAGGGAAATTTATAGCACTACAAGCCTTCCTCAAGAGAATGGAAAGAGAGGAAGTTAACAACTTAATGGGACATCTCAAGCAGCTGGAAAAGGAAGAATATTCCAATCCCAAATCCAGCAGAAGAAAAGAAATAACCAAAATTAGAGCAGAATTGAATGAGATTGAAAACAAAAGGATTATAGAACAGATCAACAAATCAAAAAGTTAGTTTTTTGAAAAAATCAACAAAATCTATAAACCCTTGGCCAACCTAACCAAGAAAAAAAGAATAAATAAAGTCTCTGATCTCATCAATCAGAAACAGTAAAGATGAAATAACAACAGACCCTTTTGAAATTCAAAAAATCCTTAATGAATACTACAAGAAACTTTATTCCCAGAAATATGATAATCTGAAGGAAATTGACCAATACTTGGAAGCACGTCATATCCCAAGACTTAGCCAGAATGCAATGGAAATGCTGAACAGACCTATATCAAGCTCTGAAATAGCATCAACTATACAAAATATCCCTAAAAAGAAAAGTCCAGGACCAGATGGCTTCACATCAGAATTCTACCAAACTTTAAAGAGGAACTAGTACCTATATTACTCAACCTTTTCCAAAACATAGAAAAAGATGGAATACTACCCAACACATTCTATGAAGCTAACATCACTCTGACCCCCAAACCAGGAAAAGACCCAACAAGAAAAGAAAATTACAGACCAATATCACTAATGAATATTGATGCAAAAATATTCAACAAAATCCTAACAAACAGAATCCAGCAATACATCAAACATACAGCACAACCAAGTAGGTTTTATCCCAGGATCTCAAGGATGGTTCAAAATACGTAAATCTATAAATATAATTCATCACATAAACAAATTAAAAAACAAAGACCCTATGGTTCTTTCACTTAATGCAGAAAAAGCGTTTGATAATATCCAGCATCCCTTCATAATCAGAACACTTAAGAAAATTAGTATAGAAGGGACATTTCTTAAACTGATAGAGGCCATCTACAGCAAACCTACAACCAATATTGTATTGAATGGAGTTAAGTTGAAATCATTTTCACTCAGATCAGGAACCAGGCAAGGTTGCCTATTGTCTCTATTGCTCTTTAACATTGTAATGGAAGTTTTAGCTATCGCAATCAGGGAAGAAAAAGTGATCAAGGGTATCCATATAGGATCAGAAGAGATTAAACTTGCACTCTTCCCAGATAATATGATTGTATATCTGGAAGATACCAGGGATTCTACTACTAAACTCTTAGAAGTAATCAAGGAATACAGCAGCATCTCAGGTTACAAAATCAACACTCATAAATCTGTAGCCTTTATATACACCAATAGCAGCCAAGCCGAAAAAATAGTCAAGGACTCTATTCCATTCACAGTAGTGCCAAAGAAGATGAAATATTTGGGAGTTTACCTAACAAAGGACACAAAAGATCTCTATAAAGA
>CAUYQV010002389.1:0-14264 GCA_963574575.1 Galagoides demidoff | reverse complement strand
GCCACAGCACCCGGCCATTTTTTGGTTGCAGCCATCATTGTTGTTTGGCGGGCCCGGGCTGGGGATTCGAACCCGCCACCTTAGGTGTACGTGGCTGGTGCCTAAGCTGATTGAGCCACAGGCGCTGAGCCTGGAAATTTTTTTTTATTAAAAAGAACAGAAATAGCCCATCATAAAAATAGATCAAGCAAATGTTGATCTTTAGAAACTTGTTATATTGGCTGTAGCAATTGTTTTTGCTTTGAGATAATTTGACTTCATAATATATGAACTTCACATACCTAAGTTAACAGATGGAACAGTCATTTTTTGAAACATGACAGGAATGGAAAGAATATTTGTGCAATATTATCTTGATTCTGAACTTGTGTATTTGGGGTATTAGGCAGAAGTTTAGGACCCAAGGGGAACATGCAAATTTGCATAAAGAGACATGCACAAAAATTTATTGCAGCATTGTTTCCAGCGGTAAAAAATTGGAAACAAACGAAACGCCATCAACAGGAGAATGAATAAAGTGCAGTGTGTTCATATAATGGGCTATTATTCAGGTGAACAAATTTGGTGTATTAACATAGATATATCTCTAAGCCAATGTTGATCCAGATAAAATTGCAAACATAAGTATGTTGAAGTTTAGATAAAATTTTAAATTAGGTGAGACAATATTATATATAGTTTATAGATACGTACATAAATGGAAAACACATTCAAAATACGTGGAAAGATAAATTCTGAATAGTGTGCTTTTTTTGAGGAGAGAGAAAAGGGATGGGTTTGTGGTGGGGTACCACAAAGATTCAGCTGTGCCATGTAGGAATAAATTGTTAAATATTCTTTTTAGGAATAATGATCTGAACTAAATGTGGCAAAATGATAAAATTTGTGAAAGTTGGTTAGTAGGTACTTAGGTATTTTGTTATTCTTGAGACTTTTCTGAAGACATAAAGGAGAGTCAGATAAGTTGATCGATGGAGACATAAAAGCTTGCAATGAAGAAAATTAAGTTTGGCTCGGCGCCTGTGGCTCAATCGGCTAAGGCGCCAGCCACGTACACCTAAGATGGCGGGTTCGAATCTCCAGCCCAGGCCCGCCAAACAACAATGATGACTGCAACCAAAAAACGGCTGGGCGTTGTGGCGGGTGCCTGTGGTCCCAGCTACTTGGGAGGCCGAGGCAGGAGACTCACTTGAGCCCAGGAGTTGGAGGTTGCTATGAGCTGTGATGCCATGGCACTCTACCCAGGGGGATAGCTTGAGGCTCCGTCTCAAAAAAAAAAAAAGAAAATTAAGTTTTTCCAGGTTAAAAATGGGCTTGATGGAGGTGAAATACTCCCCAAGAGGAGGAGGTGCTTCAGCAGATTAGGGTGAAAAGAGAGAGGTGGGGTGAGGACTGAACATGTCTAATTCAGTCAGATGTTCCAACTAATGATTTCTTTTTCTTGATATTTTTTAGAGAAATATGAAACGCAATGGAAGCAGAAATTGTTTGAATAGGAGGAGTAGGTTTGGTTCTCGAGAAAGGGACTGGCTGCGAGAAGATGTGCAGAGAGGCTGTGTTTACCTTTATGGAGCAGACACTACCACTGCCACTCCAACCACCACCTCCTCCTCTTCTTCCTCCTCCTCTGACTTGCATCTTGTCCTTTGCACAGTAGAGACACCAGCATCAGAAATATGTGCTGGAGAAGGCAGAGAAAGTCTTTATTTACAGCTCCACGGAGACCTGGTCAGGTGAGGTCTGAGTTTTACCACTTGAATTCTATTGCAGTATAAGTAATACGTGTTTCTGGTTAGAAGTGAACTTTAGGATTTTAATTGTGCTGGACCTCCTGTTGATTATGGAGTCATTAGGCTTGAAAAAAGATTTGTCCTTGAAATGTTGACTTTGAAAACACTTGGCAAAGGAATATTTGAGAGTTCTTTCATTGTGAATATACCACAGGTCAGATATTTAAATGAGATTCTTTTCTTTCCATCATTCCCCACTACCCAGACCTTTTCTTTTCCTTTTTTTAAAAATTTCAGGTTAATATAAGGGTATAAATGATTAGGTTTGTGTTTGTTAGGTAAAGTCCAGGTTGTAGGTGAACCTTTCACCCAGGAAGTGTGCCATATAATCCTACATTGCACCTGTTAGGTGAGAACTTACCTTCTCCCCTCTGCTTAATTTAATTGTGTGTTTCTCTTATGTGGGTGTGTAATTGTTCATTTAATGGTTTTATACTAGTATTGAGTACATTGGATACTTGATTTTCCATTTTTTTGTGATACTTAGGATGTTCTCTAATCCAGGTACATACAAAGGCTGTAAAGTCTCTATCTTTGTAGCTGAATTACCCAGACCATTTCATGAAGACAGTTGTTATTATCAGTTTCTTAGGTATCCTAGGGATATTCTGTGCAATTGTAAGCATATAAGCTTTTAAAATATATTTTAAAAAGCATTTTTAAAGTAATGGTGCAGTATGCCACACATTGTTGACTTAGTAGTATCTTGGGGATCTTTTCATGTTTATTTATATAGTTCTCATTTAATGGCTGTAGTCATATTCCATTTTATGAGTCTATCATGAGCAATCAAGTTGTTACCAGATTTGTAGCACTACAAGTAGTAGTGCAAGTAGTGTAGTACAAGTAGTGCTACAGTGAATATCCTTGTACCTTTGATGTCTTTCTTTCATATGTGGGCGTCTATCTACATGATAAACTCAAAGAAGTGGAATTTGCTGGGTCAAAGGATATAAGCATTTATAATTTTGCAGATATTATAAGATTTCTCTTTATAGAAGTTATATTTTCATCAAAAATATAAAAGTAGGGCTGCATGTGGTAGCTCACACCTATAAACCCAATACTTTGTGAGGCCGAGGGAGAGGATCACTTGAGTCCAGGAGTTCCAGACCAACCTGGGTAACATAATAAGACCTCATCTCTACAAAAAGTTAAAAGATTGCTGGGCATGGTGCACACCTGTAGTCTTAGCATACTAAGAAGGCCTAGGTGGGAGGATTGCTTGAGCCCAGGAATTCAAGGCTGCAGTAAATTTTTGTTTGTTTGTTTGTTTTTGAGACAGAGTCTCACTATGTCACCCTAGGTAGAGTGCTATGGTATCACAGCTCATGGCAACCTCCCATTCAAGGGCTCAAGCGATTCTCTTGTCTCAGCCTCCCAAGTAGCTGGCACTACAGGTGCTCAGCACAATGCCCAGCTATTTTTTGGTTGGAGTTGTTGCAGTTGTCGTTGTTTAGCAGACCCGGGCCGGGCTCAAACACATCAGCCTCAGTGTATGTGGCTGGCACCCTACGTGTATGTGGCTGGCACCCTACTCACTGAGCTATGGGCACTGAGCCAGCTTAGTAAGTTACGATTATACCAATGAATTCCACTCTGGGTGACAGACTGAGACCCTGTCTCTAAAAAGAGAAAAAAAGAAAAGTATGTGTGTTTATATGTATGTGTATGTACGTATAAAGTATGTTTACTTCCTCACTTTCTCCAAAACATGTTAGCATTAAATTTTATATATAAATGTAGATATATATGCACATGTGAGCATGTACTTGTTTGCAAACAGAAATGACTGTTGATAGTTTTGAAATTAGAGAATCTTGAGATCAACATTCTAAGGACAAATCTTTTCCAAGTTTTGTTGACTTGGGATTTTGCAAATCTGGTATGAATTTTATTTTGTTGTTTTAATTCTCATTTCTTTTAATGAGTATAAGTTGACCATATTTTTCATAAGTTTAAAAGCTATTTGTATCTTGAAAATTTTTTATATAAACATGAAGAAAATATTCCTATAGTAGCCTTATAGTATGCATGTGAACTCTGTTTTCTTCATTTGTTTGTCTTTGATATTTTTTTCATATGAATTCTTTGAGCTTTACTCATTCTTTGAATTAGATGTCAAATAGGAACACTTTGAATGTCTGACCAATCCTCATTTTCTGTAATAAAGAAATATCTTAAAACAGAATTTAAAGCTTTGGATTTCATACTGTGGGGAGTGAGAAAGGAAGCTTCCACTTACACCTTAAAGTGTGGTAATAATAGTAACACCTTTTGCTAAGCTAAAACTTGATGTCATGTTGGAAGTGGAAACTCAGGTCTCCTATATCTTCCTTTTAGGATCTGGATTAATTCCTGAAAAAGCAGATGATCATTTGAATGTTTTCTTTGTTCACCAGTTAACTACATTTCCTAAATCCATTTGTGAAACGAAAGGATCAGACTGGGTGATCCTTAGGCTTTTCTAAATCTTAACACTGATTCTGATCTAATTTTATCAGGCGGAAAGCCTTGACCTAGATTGTAGCTGGTAGTGATTGAGTTCACTTATTTAAGCATCTGACTTACTCATTTGGATAGTAATGTTTATGTTTACAAAGATAACAGAAATTTGGAGAAAACCCCACTGGAATTGGCTTGTTACTATTAGTTGTGTAATTAGTAAGTGGCATAGTTTGTTTATTTATGTGAATCTACACTGTACTTGAAGTGAGGAAGTTGTCTCTTTTTAGTCCTGTAGCTGTGATCATTTGTAATGAAGTAGCTCTTTGATGAATGATTAGAAAATAGTGAAAACACAAACTGTGGTTTGAAAGGATGAATATCCTAGCACTGAGAGGCCAAGGCAGGGGAGGATCACTGGAGGTTGGAAGTTCAAGACCAGCCAGGAGAAAGACCTGCTCTCTACCAAAAATGGAAAAAATTAGCCAGGTGGGTAGCGCCTGTGGATCAAGGAGTAGGGCCCCAGCCCTGTATACCCAGAGTGGTAGATTCAAACCGGCCCTGGCCAAAAACTGCAAAAAAAAAAAAAAAAAAAAATTTAGCCAGGCATTGTGTCCACGCACCTGTAGTCACAGCTACTCTGGAGGCTAAGGCAGGAAGATGACTTGAGACCAGGAGTTTGAGGTTGCTGTGAGCTATGAGGAAGCCACTTGCACTGGGCAACAGAGTGAGATTCCATATAAAAAACAAAAACACAAATCCCCCTCAAACCTGAATCTCTTATCCAGTTAGGGATGGTGGTGACAGCTTCTGCTAACATTAAGTGCTTTCTTGTGCTGGTCAGTGTGCTTAGTGCTTTATGCACATTTTCTCTTTAAGTTTCATGGTAACTCCAAGGGAGGTAATTTTCATTCTTTTCAGATGAGGAAAACTGAGGCTTGGAAAGAAATTCAGTAACCTGGCTCGGCGCCTGTGGCTCAATCGGCTAAGGCGCCAGCCACGTACACCTAATGTGGCGGGTTTGAATCCCCAGCCCGGGCCCGCCAAACAACAATGATGGCTGCAACCAAAAAATGGCTGGGCGTTGTGGCGGGCACCTGTGGTCCCAGCTACTTGGGAGGCAGAGGCAGGAGACTTCGCTTGAGCCCAGGAGTTGGAGGTTGCTATGAGCTGTGATGCCATGGCACTCTACCCAGGGGGACAGCTTGAGGCTCCGTCTCAAAAAAAAAAAAAATTCAGTAACCTACTGAAGGTCAGGCAGAGACTGCCAGGTAGCTGGAATGTCTGACTCATTCAAGATAGATGATGGACTTTGATCTGCGTAATGGCCCTCTCTGAGAGGGACTGGCACCGCAGTGTCCTTTACTGAGTTTAACTGTTTAATTGTGCTTCTTTCAAGACCTTTTTTAGATCAGTTGCTTAAGTTCAGTCTTAAATTATCTAATGAGAGGAGTAGGTGCTTTCCTTGTAATACCCCTTGGTAAGATATGTGACAATGTAAGGCATTATTGTTTTGCTGTTCACTGAAGAAATACAGGAAAATGAAAAAGTATAAAGAGGAGTAATAATATTTAATGCTTATGCTTTATGTAGATTACCTCATTTAAGCTTGACAACAATCCCGTGAGGTAAATACCGTCCCCATTTTATAGATGAGAAAAACTAGGTTTTGGGGGTTAAGCGTGTTAAACATCTAACCTAAGAGCAGTCAGCTAATAAGTGTAAGAGGTGGAGTTTGAAGCCTGGCATACCAGATACCATCCTCCTAACATAAATATCAATAGTAATATCTTTTCTTTTAGATCTTTTTCAGTCACATGTACTGTTTAATAATTATATTTTTGAGCTCATATATTCAGCTTTATAGTCTGCTTGCTTCATTTAATGATTTATTTTAACTTTATCACGCCATTAAAAATTCTTTAGATACTAGATTTAATAGCTACAGAACAGTCCACTTTGTGGATATACTATAAGTTGACACTGTGTGGGTTCAAATCCTGGATCTGACAGTTGCTATGCAAGTTTCGTAAAGTAGCTCAGTTCACTAATCTGTAAAATGGAGGGTGATGAGATTTACGTTGGTGAGTTCTGAGAATTAATTATACATGTTATGAAGACTAAATTAATACTTATAAAGAAGTGCTTCTTGAACTGTCTAACTGGGGAGGTTGTTAAAGTACAAATTCCAATTCAGTAGATCAAGGGTGGGGCCCAAGATTGTGTCTTTCTATTAAGCTCCTGACTGATGTGCTATTTGTCAAATTGCAAGAAAAATAAAGTACTTAATAAGAACTCAGTAAATGTCACCTCTTTGGGTTGTTTCAGATCAGTCAGCTCTTAGAAGCGGTGTTGTGTTGACTCAGCCATTGCCCATGAATCTTTTCACTGGTGACTTTCCTAGGCTAAGTCCTAGAAATGGGATTACTGCAACTGAAATCACACCATGTTGCTTCCTTTTCTCTTTACTTTTTTTTTTAGTCATGGACTTGTCTCTTGAGTGTAACTCAAGGATTACTAATTTGTAGAATTTTAGCACTTGAAGGAACCTTAGATGATGTCATTTACTAGTGAAACTAAGTCTCCCCAGCTCAACACCTCCCCATCTTTCCGTTTGGAAATACATGTGAGGGCAGGCTATTTGGGCTGTCACAACTGCTGGGAATAGTTACCAGCATTTAAAAGGCAAAGGCCAACGAGGCTTAATGCCTTCAGTGTGGGGGACATTTCTGTTTAGCTAAGAATTGTCCTTCCCCCTAAAGCCAGGACTTCCCCATTGGGAATCTCTGGGACCATATTCCTTTGTTTCCTAAATGTAAAACTGGCCCATAGAGTTCAGGTTGACAGCATATTCCTGCAGCTGGCTGGTAGTAGAGCTGCAGTTGACACAGGTGTCTTATCTCCCAGTCTGTTGTTCCTTACATTATAATATGTGACCTTTCTTATTTTTAAACTGTTTAAGTGATAAATGACTCACTAGTGAAGCTTAGCGTGATCTTTGCCTACTGTCTGAAAAGTGGTGGTAACAAGATCGTATGTGATAAAATATATTGCCCTTTGGCTCATGGTCATATAGTTACTTTTAGTTTTAGTCATCAAAATGACTAAGAGGTCTAAGTATTTGGTAGTTATCTTTTAAGATTACCTGAGCATCATTAGGATGATTATGACAGCAAATAACACCCTTGGGATTTGGAATCCTTAGTTCTAATTCTTTGTCTGTCACTGACTTGTTGGGTGACCTCTGGCAAGTCACTAAGGTTTTATTTACTATATTGAAGTAATGAAAGTGGATTTAAAATAGGATTTAAGGGTGGCACCTGTGGCTCACTGAGTAGGGTGCTGGCCTCATATACCAAGGGTGGCGGGTTCAAACCTGGCCTGGGCCAAACTGTAACCAAAAATAGCCAGGCATTGTGGTGGGCATCTATAGTTGCAGCTACTTGGGAGGCTGAGGCAAGAGAATCACCTAAGCCCAAGAGCTGGAGGTTGCTGTGAGCTGTGATGCCACAGCATTCTATCGAGGGTGACAAAATGAGACTCTGTCTCCAAAAAAAAAAAAAAAAGATAAAATAAAATAGGATTTAAAAAACCAATTTCAGGGCACATGTTGAACTGATTACTACTGAGGTGGGGAAGAGAAGCATTTTTCATTTTGTGCTTCATATTTTTGTACCATTTTAACATTTTATTTATTTTTTTGAGACGGAGCCTCAAGCTATCCCCCTGGGTAGAGTGCCATGGGATCACAGCTCATAGCAACCTCCAACTCCTGGGCTCAAGCAAGTCTCCTGCCTCAGCCTCCCAAGTAGCTGGGACCACAAGCGCGCGCCACAACGCCTGACCATTTTTTGGTTGCAGCCATCATTGTTGTTTGGCGGGTCTGGGCTGGGGATTTGAACCCATCACCTTAGGTGTACGTGGCTGGCGCCTTAGCCGATTGAGCCACAGGCGCCGAGCCCATTTTAACATTTTAAAAGAATACACTATACATTGTATAATTGTACACAATTATTTGGAAAACACTTTATTCATTCATTTATTTATTTATTTATTTACTGAGACAGAGTCTTACTCTTGTGCCCTGGGTAGAGTGGTATGGTATCAGCATAGCACATAGTAAACTTAGACTCCTGGGCTCGAGAGATTTTCTAGCCTCAGCCTCCTGAGTAGTGGGGACTATAGTTGTCTGCCATGATGCCTGGCTAGTTTTTCTATTTTTTGTAGAGACAGGGTCTTGCTCTTGTTCAGGCTGGTCCTAAAGGCCTGACCTCAAGCAGTCCACCCACCTCAGCCTCCCAGCATGCTAGGATTATAGGCATGAGTCACCGCGCTTGGCCTTGAAAGGGCTTTTAAAAAATTTAAAACTTCTGAAATCAGCGTGTGTCTTACGTTTGATGGTAGGTCATAGTTTAATTGGCAGTGTTTTTCTTAATGGTTACTCTGACAGCATCTGCTTTACTGCAGTACGGTTTTGACATTCACCACCAGAGTTAGTTCAGACTGCATGTTAAAGAGCATGTCCCTAGGAAGACAGCCCTTACTTCAGACTCCAGCTGCACTTCTGACCAGTTGGCTACAAAATTGAGAGTTTCTGTAACCCACTCAGGTTCAGTAATTCTCCAGAAGAGTTCACACAACTCTGGAAGGCACTGCACTTAGAATCAACAGTTGTAGTATGAAGGAGGTAAATGAGAATAAATCAGAACCAGCCAACTGAAGAGACACAATGGAGGGCTGGGAGGGTCCTGAATGCAGAGCTTCTGTGCCCTCTCCTGGTGGAATCAAGACCTGTCACCCTCCCAGCACATCCAAGTGTTCACCAACCAGGGAGTTTGACTTCAGTACAGACTTTTTATCAGGATTTCGTTACCAGGGCATGATTGAATCATTGACCTGTTATCCACTATTAACTAGAATTCGTTTATTTTTTTATTTTTTTATTTTGAGGCAGTCTCAAGCTGTTGCCCTGGGTAGAGTGCTGTGCTGTCATAGCTCACAGCAACATCCAGCTCTTGGGCACAAGTGATCTTCTTGCCTCAGTTTTTCTATTTTTATTAGAGACAGGGTCTCACTCTTTTTTTTTTTTTTTTGCTTAGGCTGCTCTTGAACCTGTGAGCTCAAGCTATCCACTCACCTTAGCCTGCTAGACTTAGAATTCCTGTGAAATGAAGTGTACTTGTTTCTTACAGGTATCTTAGCTGTGGGCATTATTTAGGAGAACTAAATAGAAAGATACTACTCTTAACTAAGAGGTATGATCTGGTTTTGATAGTATCTGTGTAAATGTCGGCTGGTTTGGAGAGAAATTACCATATGCACATATATTTAAATTTAAGTGGACTATAATACCTCTTAGAAGCATTGAAAGCAAACCAAAATGATTACAGTAGTCTTATATGACAATAATATCATTAACCCTAGCTTTGACAATAATATTAACCATAAAATATGTGCACAAGATTAACATGAATCTACTGGATGACAATATTAAATGAACCTCATCTTTTGACAGTGTTATTACCATGAACCCCATTATGTCAACAATATGAGCATTAACCAGCAGTGAAACAACTATGACATTGGTCTTACTGTCTCCCTAAAGCAGTAGGAGTAGTTCAAATGTTGAATAAAACTTTTTTTTTTTTTTTTTTTTTTTGAGATAGAGCCTCACTTGGTCACCCTTGGTAGAGTGTCATGGCATCTTACCTCACAGCAACTTCAAATAATTTGGCTCAAAAAAGAAAAAAAATTCTGGGGCTCAAGGAATTCTCTTGCTTCAGCCTCCCTAGTAGCTGTGACGACAAGCGCCCACCATAGTGCCATGCTCTTGCTCAGGTTGGTCTCAGACTTGTGAGCTCAGGTAATCTACCTGCCTCAGCCTCCCAAGTGCTGGGATTATAGGCATGAGCCACCGCACCTGGCTTGAATAAAACTTTTCTTTTGCCAGCATTACTTTCTTCTATACCTGTTTTACAATATATAATTTCTCTTTGATTTTTTTATTTTGAAAGAGTCTCATTCTGTTGCCTGCCCTAGGTAGAATGCTGTGGCATCATAGCTTACAGCAACCTCAAACTCTTGGGCTCAAGAGATCCTCCTGCCTCAGCTTCCTGAGTAGCTGGGCCTATAAGCACCTGCCAGGATGCCCAGCTATTTTTTTTTTTTTTAGTAGAGATGGGGTCTCACTGTTGCTCAGGCTGGTCTCCAACTCCTGAACTCAAGCAGTCTACCTGCCTTGGCCTTTCAGAGTGTTAGGATTATAGGCGTGAGCCACTGCACCAGGCCTTCCCTTTGATTTGTGAGAGATTTAACAAATAGCTGATTACCAGTGTGTTAAACTTCTAGAACTTTGAAACATAAAATTGAGCTGTAAGCATATTGCAGGAGTTCCCTCCCCCATACTCTCTACTCTATTAAGCACATGAGTTTAATGAGTAAATGGAATTAGTTCCTCATTTTGCTTGTTTTTATATTTCTTGAAATATCACTTGTTTACATAGTTATATTAAATTAATGATAGGTGTTGAGGTTCTCTTGAGTTTTTTTTTCCTCCCACCAGAGAAAATACTTTCTTTAGGTGGAAGCGTATAGAAAGGGTTGCCAAAATCTACAGAGCCTTTGTAAGCCAGGAAATTTGATTGTGCAAAATACGTCAGAATTAGAATGATTTCATTTCTCTGTTTTCTAGAGAGAAATAGAAAAATGAAGTGAGATTTAGTCTGAAAAGGTATAATTATTTTTTGGTCCTGAATATGTCATCATTATGTGAAATTATGACATTTATTTATTTTTCTATTTTTGAAAGAGATTTTATTGTCTTATATAACTTTATTTTTTCATAAGATAATGAATCATGCTTTCTTTTTCTTTTTTTTATTGTTCGGGATTCATTGAGGGTACAAGAAACCAGGTTATACTGATTGCATTTGTTAGATAAAGTCCCTCTTATAATCATGTCTTGCCCCCAAAAGGTGTGGCACACACCAAGACCTCGAAATTATGACATTTAAATACATTGAACTCTAAATCCTAAAATAATGGTAGGGTTCAGGTAGAATTTTATCACATTAGGAATGTGTCTTAGATACCTCAGAGACTCTTTGAGTTCTAAAAGACCTTAAAGATTGTCTGGTCCAATTTGATTCTTGCAGTCGTCTCTTCTAAAATATCTGTGACAGATGGCTCTTTAGACCTCTGTGAGTAATTTTGAGAGGCAGTGTGTTTACTTATTGGGCATCTCTAATTATTAAGATTCTTCTTTATGATAAAATGATTATTTTTTCCTTTGGGTAGATGTCTAGTAATGGGGTTGCAGGATCAAATGGGAGGTCTCATTTGAGTTCTTTGAGGATTCTCCATACTTTCTTCCAAAGAGGTTGTATTAGTTTGCAGTCCCACCAGCAGTGTAAAAGTGTTCCCTTCTCTCCACATCCACACTAGGACATTGGCAATAAACTGTTTATTGCGCTCCATTTGTAGTCACCAAAACGTAGAAACAACCTACATGCCCAGCAATGTAGGAATGGGTTAACAAGCTGTGGTGTATGTACACCATGGAATACTATTCAGCCATTAAAAAGATGGAGACTTTCCATCTTTTCTATTAGCCTGGGTGGAGTTGAAACACATTCTTCTTAGTCAAGTGTCACAAGAATGAAGAAGCAAGAATCCAGTGTACTCATTTCATATATGAAGCCAATAGACGATGTAATATATAACCACATAAGAGAAAAACTCAATTCAAGGTGGGAGATGGGGGAATGAGGGAGCCTGGAGAGGGAAAGGGGAGGGAGACGGAGAGTTACAGTGTATGACCCACCTCTTGGGGCAGGCCATAGTTATAAGAAGGACTTTACCTAACAAATGCAAACAGGGTAACCTAATTCTTTGTACCCTCTATGAACCTGAAACAAACAAACAAAAGATTCTTCTTTATATGAGGGCTGTCTGGAAAGTATCCAGCCATGTACTATGAAAAATAGAGACATACCTGGTTGGCTACCTTCCAAAAGCCCTTATATTTAGTCCTTTAGTCCAAATCTTCCTATGCAGCTTCTGGTTGTTCCTGTTCTCAATCTTTGGAGCAATGCAGAGTGAGTCTAATCCTTCCTGACATGTGAAGATGTGGCTCTTTCTTGGTCTCCTTGTCTTCAAGTTAATCCTCCTTTAATCACCTTCATGTTATAGTATGTGGTCAGTTGACCTTGCTAGGATACAGTTTATTAGAAGGCCCTCTTAAAATATATCTTTTTCAGAAGAATTCTACCATTGTACTGGGAAAATGTCTTAACATTATCAAAGACCTTTGTGAATTTTGATCTTTTCTGGATAGGGATTAATCATAACTACTATTTTTATTCTGAAAGTTTATTTTCTATTTCTTTTAAATTCAGTCTTCAATGGTCTTTATAGATTTTTTTGTTCTTTGGTCCTTCCCCATGTAAGTAGTTCATGCTGAGTTTGTTTCATAGTTTCTAGAAGCTATAAGACTGAACTCAGCAGTCAGGAGGGTCCAGGTAGCTGTTTATTTTTTGCATATCAGTGTGGTTACGTTTCCTAAGTTATCATTTTGACATAGTTGTGACATAGTTGTATCCCTTTTCATGATATTTTTTACTTAAAAATCTTGTTGCTAAGAGCATTTTGTAGTTCTTTAGCCACAAAACACAGACATCCTTCATTTCTTTTTGCCATAATGGGAAGCGTATCTCATTTCTTCTAAATAAAATGATTCTTAAGTTTTCTAAACAGAATCCTTATTTAATGTTTTTTAAGACCTTTTGCATACATATTGACTTTCCCATACTTGGTTTTTGGTTATTTCAGGTAAGGGAGATATACTCTTTTTATTGTAATTAAAATTTGATTTCAGCACTAAATTATTTTGAATAATTGTCAACATGTTATCAAATATTAACTATGATATGTGAGATTTTTTTTTTTTTTTTTTGGCCGGGGCTAGGTTTGAACTACCACCTCTGGTACATGGGGCCGGTACCCTACTCCTTTGAGCCACAGGCATCTCCCGATATGTGAGATATTTTGCTAAGTACTTTACATGTTGCATAATAACTTGTTGTAAGTAAATCAGCAAATTTATTAACAGTCCTGTGAAG
The DNA here is from genome assembly GCA_963574575.1 of Galagoides demidoff. Classification (NCBI taxonomy): domain Eukaryota; kingdom Metazoa; phylum Chordata; class Mammalia; order Primates; family Galagidae; genus Galagoides; species Galagoides demidoff. The sequence continues at coordinate 910 of CAUYQV010002389.1, read as the reverse complement.
TAGGTACTGTTGTTATTCCTACTATATTGATGAAGAATTTAAGTTGAGGTTAAATAAAAATTTAGGATGACAAGGTTAAATAACTTGCACAGGGGCATGCAGTTGATATGGCTGAACGAAGACCCAACCCAGGCACAGTGACTTTTGGAGGCCATGATCTTAGCCACTGTATTTGTAACTGTTAACTTTCTAATAAAAGGTTATAAAAGAGCTGTTTTGCTGTTATGACTGGTGTAGTTCCTTCTGTCAAAATACACATTGATCACTTTTGGTTTTATATGTATTTTTAAGTATTTTAAGTCTATGTGATTTAAAATATGGTGTCACTGGAGGCCATAAATTATTGTGAGACATTCTAGTTTTACCTTAGCATTCAATTAGGGCCATGTAGTAGAATGATTTTTGGAGAATTATTGGTCCATTCATTCCTAATTTTTATGGAGGAATCAGCAGTGAAGCTGGTGGAAATACATAGTGCATAGGAAATACATAGAATTCACATAATTGTGAATTATGAATTATAATATTTCATAATTGTGTGTGTAGCTTTATATGATATCGGTTATAGCCAAAAACTCTTTGGGGTTTTCGAAGAGTATTATACATATATACTCCTGAGTACTATGTACTCCTGGACAAGAGACTTTGAAAACCACTTGTTTAGGCTCGGCGCCTGTGGCTCAATCAGCTAAGGCGCCAGCCACTTACACCTAAGATGGCGGGTTTGAATCCCCAGCCCAGGCCTGCCAAAACAGCAATGATGGCTGCGACCAAAAAATGGCCGGGCGTTGTGGTGGGCACCTGTGGTCCCAGCTACTTGGGAGGCGGAGGCAGGAGACTCGCTTGAGCCCAGGAGTTGGAGGTTGCTGTGAGCTGTGATGCCATGGCCCTCTACCCAGGGAGATAGCTT
>CAUYQV010002380.1:0-27771 GCA_963574575.1 Galagoides demidoff | reverse complement strand
GGGCTCAAGCGAGTCTCCTGCCTCAGCCTTCCAAGTAGCTGGGACCACAGGCGCCTGCCAAAGCGCCCGCCACAACGCCCGGCCATTTTTTGGTTGCAGCCATCATTGTTGTTTGGCAGGCCTGGGCTGGGGATTTGAACCAGCCACCTTAGGTGTACGTGGCTGGCGCCTTAGCCTATTGAGCCACAGGCGCTGAGCCGATAATTTTATTTTTGATGGAGAAGTGGTGTGTATAAGTCTATCTGAAGACCAAAGAGCTGAACCTGGGTGCTGTATAACCAGTAGTAGTGAAGACTATCTTGCATTGGCTTGCCACTCTCCCCTCAGTTTTTACACAATTGTGGAGTTTTCATTTTTTCTTAAATGTGACGCATTGATCCCTTCTCAGTAATCTTTCTAATAGAGATTTAGTGAGAACAAAGATAATGGCAGAATGATTGTGGTTAACTAACCTCAGTAATTAACTCCTTGTAAAGTACAGTTCTTAAGGACAAATCTTGAAATAGAGTTACTGAAATAGAGTTACTATTTCAAAGTCTGTGCTCTTCTCCCTGCCTTTGTAATTCAGGTCCTTCCAGTTCTGTGCTGCCAGCTCAGTGACTCTTCATAGGCTTCTGAAACTTTGCATTGTTTGCCATCTCTTCCTTTTAGCCACTTCTTTTCATCAGACTGAACATTATATGAATATATATAAATATTTTTATATATGAATATATATAAACATTTTTGAAACTGCTGTAAGATTTGACCCTCACATGCCCGGTGATGTTTATTATCAAGTCATCTGAAAAATTAAACACCCAGTTGTTGTCCGGTTTCTAAAACCAAGAGTCATTAGCTGTCTGGGATAAGAGAAATGGAGGAATAAGGGAAATGGATAAATCTAGATACTGTCTGTCTGGTGATTCTTATTTTTGGACTTTTTTCTTATTCTTTTCATTCTTCCGGGGGACGGGGGAGATCATTCACAGATATTTCTTGACACTTCTCCTTTTGTTTTTGAATGCCTCAGGAATTGTTCCACTTTTTCTTTATGATGGTCTAATCCTACATTCTCTTCGTCTTGCTCTGTTTTTAATAGACAAGGGACAAATAAATTTAGTTTTCTTCCTTTTGATGAAGTTGTTTGAGAAAGGGAAGTATTAATTTGACTCTTTTCTAGCACATCTGAATTATGATCTAAAAAGAACAAAGAAACTTAGAGAAATCTAGGAGGAGGAAGTGAACCACTTGACTTGGAGACCACATATCTCACTAACCCTTTCTTTCATAGAAAGGCCAGAGCATCTAAAAGAAGCAGTTTTCCTATGTGCCTGACTTAGCAGACAAGACCACGGGTGAGGGTCAGTGTCCCCTGCTTCAGCACCAGAGTGGACAGCATGCAGTGGGTCTGCCACAAATTATTTGTTGAATTTTTCATTTTATTTATTTTTTCATTTTAGTATTTAAGAAATGTATTTTGTAAGGCAATAGCTTCCACAAGTAAGTGATTCTTCTGGTAGATCTGGGCAAAGTAAATTGAAAATCTTCTGGATTTATCATTCTAGATACCTTTAAGAACATTTATGATTCATGCAGAGGAGGTAAGAATATCAACATTAACAGGACTTTGGGAAATGTTGATTCTAACCCTCATAGATGACTTTGAGGTGTTCAAGACTTCCATGGAGGACATATCTGCAGACATGGTGGTAACAGCAAAATAATGAGTGAGAAGACTCAGGAAAAAGATTATTTCTGGAGGAGTTCTATGGATCATTTATTTGGTGATACTGCAGATTGGCTGGAATAGGAATAATATACTTGTATGTATCTTACAATCTATTCTATGTTTGATTTTTTTTAGTCCTATTGGTAAGGTTTGTAGTATCTATGTTTTGATGGTTGCATGGGCATCAACAGACAACACAGTTCTTGAGCATTTTGTTGCAGCCATTTGGATTTTAATTATCATCATTTCTGCAGTGATGTCACTACATTTGTTCCACAGGCTGGTCTGCCAGAATGAGGACCAGAGTTGAACTGAGCAGGGACACAACAGAGTATTTAATAATAAGATGGAAGATAAGTTGCAAACACTTGAACACACAGGACAGTTAAAAACAAACCAGACATTTTCAGTGTATTTTAGAAACTTTCTCACCCTTCAAGGTCATTGCAGTAGGACCTAGAGGCTCTCATCAGGGAGGTAAGACCAGAGGTAGCTAGGGACCACTGTCTTGATCTGTTAAGATAACCTGGTGTTTTTCTCCTAAATACAGTGCTTTCTTAAGGCCTAATGAAGAAAGGATTGGCTACTGTTTTTTGAGATAGAGTCTCACTCTTGCCCAGGCTAGAGTTCTAATGCATAGCTCACAGTGACCCCAAACTCCTAGGTTCAAGTGATCCTCCTACCTCAGCCTCCTGAGTAGCTGGGACTACAGGGACCTGGCACAACACCCAGCTTATTTTAGTAGAGATGGAGTCTTATTCTTGCTAAGGCTGGTCACAAGTGATCCTGCTGCCTGGCCTTCCTGAGTGTTCGGATTACAGACATGAGCCTCTGTGCCTGGTCTGGATTGATTACACTTTGAACCTCTCTTCCCTAAGGATGTCCTAAATTCTTATGAAATGGCTGGGTACATTGTTTACCACACAGTGGTTGGCAAATTCAACTAAGATTTCAGAGATTCTTATGTGCAAAAGATTATTTAAAGAAATAATCTTTAAATAAAGAAAAGATTATTCTTAAATAATAATCTTTTAAATAAAGAATATTTAAAGAAATAATCTTTAAATATAGAGAGTCTCTTCTCTATAACCATAACTTCTGACTCACCCGGAGCTGGATTGTTGAACAACTATCACCTTATTTCTAACGATGGCCACCTGCCACTTCTATTTCAGTGAGTTTGGAAATTGTGCTCTCTTAGGGTGATCTAACCAAGGACAGTGTCTGTTCAGCTGGTATTCCAAGACAGGAAGTGCTGGTGACACCATCAAGCCTTCTCGATGCAGTGAGTCTGGAGAAAATGAGACTGTACATTCTCTTTTTTGAGAATTTAAGTGACAAATGACATAATCAAAATTCACTTGATTCTTGAACAGTGTGAGAGTTATGGATTGTCAACCCTCCCTGCAGGCAAAACTTGCACATATAACTTTTGACTCACTCAAATCTTAACTACTAATAGCCTGCTGCTTCGATTCATACATATATTTTGTATGTTACTTTCATTATATGGTGTATTCTTACAATAAATCAAGCTAGAGAAAAGAAAATGTTATTGAAAAAATCATTCAGGAGTGAATATAGTTATTATTCATTAAGTGTAAGTGGCTCATGTAAAGATCTCCATCCTCATCATCTTCATGTTGAGGAGGAGGAGGAGGGTTGTTGCTCTTATGTCTCAGGAGTGGCAGAGGCCGAAGAGGTGAAGGAGGTTGGAAAGGGACACAGGAGAGGCAGACACATTCAGGGTAACTTTTGTTGGAAAAAAACTGTGTATAAGTGGACCTATGCAGTTCAAACCTGTACCATTCAAGGGTCAAACTGGAATTGCTAAAAGCACAGTGCTGGAGATAAGATTATCTGGAGGGGGTAGATTGCTGGCCTCTCTGCCCTCATTAGCTGATGCACACCCAGGGCCTGAGTCTGCAGGATGCTTTCCTTCTGTTCACAGTCTTAACAATCTTGTGGTTCTTGACTCCAGTTGACCACAGTAAACAAATGTTTAAGGGAAACAAAGTTTTTTATAAAGAATGAGTGTGTAAATCAGTTTCTTTGTTTAATTTCTACAGTCTTTCTCTTTCATAAATGTTATTTTCCTAGAAGAGTGGGAGAGCTCATTTGAGCAGGGTGTGGTGGTGTCCACTACAAACTGCCAGACCTGTGTGCGCGTGCTGCTGCAGGTGGGCGCAGAGGTAGAGATCTCAGTTATAGAGGTGTTCTACCCAGACGTGGGTTAGTATTCTAGGGATAGAAAACTTTCCAAGAATGCTATTTCTTGGAAATACTTGGGTTTTTAAAGCCACATTAGGCGTGAATTTTTAAATCAGAGCTATTAAAATTTGCATTTCAAAGCCACCTAATCTGCCCTCTATTCTTTTGAACTGTGGGCGGTCTTCTTAAGTAGATCTGAGCATACCTAATTATTTTTTAAAAGTATGACTTTGAATTTTTTTTCTGTTTTATTAGACCTCCTTATAATCTGGCCAAAAAGTTATTTAATAATGCATAAAGGAATGGATTGTGTCTTCAAAATTTACATTGTTTTTGTAAGACTTTATGATAGTAGACTGTATTTACTGAGGTATCCAGGAAAGGAATAATTTGGGGGTAATATACTTGAGTCAAATTGAGTTCTTAGCTTCATTCTATTAATAATTATTTAATTTTTATATTTTTATCTTAAGTATTGCTTTAACTGTTTAATTAATGTTACACTAAATTATTGTCATGAACAGAAATCATTATTTTATGATATGAGTGATGGAAAAATTCTACTGAACACTTCAGCCTGTGAAGCAGAGTTTCTCAACACTGCACTGTTGACATTTGGAGCCACATAAATTTTTGTGGTGAGGGCTGATCTGGGCATTGTAGGTTGTTTAGTAGCATTCACTAGATGACAGAACACCCTTTTCCTCCCTGTCACTGCATGTGACAACTAAAAATGTCTCCAGACTTTGTAAAATGTTCTTTAGAAGGCAGAATTACTCCTGGTTGAGAACTATCGATATAGTTCTCTTTCTTCCTGATAACAGAGACACCAGAAATAGTGTGTGGTGCAAAAATAACTGTGGGAATCTGGCTGAAAACAGTATATGAGGGCTGTCTGGAAAGTATCCAGCCACTATTAATACTATTCTTCATGTTACATGGCTAGATACTTTCTGGACAGCCTTCGAGTTGTAGCTCAGTGTCCTGAGTTAAGTAAAACTTCAAATCATGTCTTTTGCCCACTTTTAATGGGATTGTTTGTTTTTTTCTCGATGACTTGACTGAGCTCTTTGTAGATTCTAGATATTAGCCCTTCATTGAGTGTGTAATTTACAAATGTTTTCTCCCATTCTATAGGTTGTATATTTACACGGTTGATTATTTGCCATTCTGCACAGAAGCCTTTTAATTTAGTGAAGTCTCAATTATTTATTTTTGTTGTTGCTATAATTGCCTTTGAAGGTCTTATTGTGAATTCTTTGGCTAGACCAATGTCTCGAAAAGTTTTCCCTACATTGTCTTCCAGAATTTTTATGGTTTTATGACTTACGTTGAAGTCTTTTATCCATCTTTAATTAATTTTTGTGAGTGGTGAGAGAGAGGTCCTGCTCCATTCTTCTGCATGTGTATGTCTCTGCCTTAATCTTCCATGATGCATATTCTTTTGATTTTCGTGATGCTTTCTCATCTCTCTCCTTTCTTATATCCCATCACCCTACCACCTGTAGACACCCACAGGCTAGTTGAGGTGCTCCTTTTCTACTTTCTTTCTTGTTATTTATTTATTTATTTGAGATAGAGTCTCACTATGTTGCCCTCAGTGACTATGGTGTCACAGCTCACAGCAACTTCAAACTCTTGTGCTTAAGAGATTCTCTTGCCTTAGCCTCCCAAGTAGCTGGGACTACAGGTGCTCAGCACAATGCCTGGCTATTTTTTTTGTTGCAGTTGTCATTGTTGTTTAGGAGGCTCAGGTGAGTTTGAACCTGCCACCCCTGGTGTATGTGGCTGGCTCCATAACCACTGTGCTATGGGTACTAAGCCATTCTTTCTTGTTAACTCTGGTCACCTTAAATACAACACCCATGATCCCTTTTCTGCTGTTCCCAATCCTCCAAAACTGTAGAAACAGAAATTTTTTCCATAACTTATTTGTTAACAAAACTCAACCCAGTATAAGGTGAGGCTTTTCGAGACATTATTTATCCCACCTAAGGTGGATATGTACACGTCGCTGCAGAATTGTTAATGTGCTGATCTTGAGTTGCTGCCCAGATGCCATTGTTGGGGAGATGAGTAATGTGTGATATATGTACTGTGCTATTTTTCTAAAATCTGAAAATTTCAGAATTCTAGTACATTTGGCTCCGTTAGCACTGGGTAATTTACGACAACTATTTTTATTTGCAGCTTCACAAATCAGTAGCTCTTAATGGTTTCTTCATTGCTTTCCTTTGTATGTCTTTGTTGGCATAACATTCTTTCAATGCTTGAAAGAAGTTGTTTAAAATTGTGGCAGTTCATTTCCCTTGATTTAGGAAACAATATTCCCAGTGACCTTGTTGGTACCAAGTACTCCAGTCTTTAAAACTTGAGGTTAACTTAATGTTTCCTTCTCTCTCCTTGCCCTGCCCATTGTATTCTGAAGGCTTTTCAGATTTCTGTGATCACTTCCAGGAGCTTCAGTCTGGAACTTCTGCCTCAGCCTGCATTTGCACATGACCATCATATCTATTGTTTCCTTTACCCGTGACTGATCGTAGCTCTGCAGAGTAACCTAGGCATTTCCACAACCATCCTGACGTGGCCTTGTCTCCAGCCATGTAGCGGCATGTGGTGCTTTTCTGCCCCATGCAGACATACGGGCTTTTTAATGTATGGTGTCTTCATGCCATGTCCTGTTCCTTGGTCGACTTTCTCTCCCTGACTGCACTGCTTCTTTTCTCAGCATCTGCCTGTCAGTCCTCTCAGTTTCATCTTCTCCAAACAGCCTTTCCTTCATGGAGTGAGGCACGTTTTCCTAAATACCTAGGGAAAATGCAAAATTCACAAAAAGTGTGACTAATTTTTCTTATAGGAAATGAGTCACATTATGCAAAATTGTATGCATAAAGTGGTAACCTTTTACTGTTTTCTATCAATATGTCAAATTCATATAACATAAAGCCATTTTGGAGCTCTGCCAAAAGCTAATGTGCATCTTTCCGTCAGCATTTGGACTGCAGTTTGCCGTCTGAGTGCACCATCGCCCAGTCACTTTATTCCCAGATAGTGCATCTCCCTGAACACCCTGAAAGTGCTTCAGTATACAACTCGGAAGCCTCTTCTGATAGTAATGTGACAAAATATCATGTTTTGTCTGTTGGCTGAGATGAAAGGATAATGAGAGATTTCTACTCAGTTGAAAAACTCTATCCAACTGGGGCAGGTAATGGATCATTGCCAATGGGAAAGGACCCGGGTGGCATATCCCAGGCATTGATGCCCTGAGCATTATCTGGAGCATTGGTTTGCTCTGTGTTGGGAGAATACTTAAGAGGTATGCTTGCTGTCTTTGTCGGTTTGGCTGCTGTAACAGGATACCACAGACTGGTGGTGGCTTAAACAACAATCATATGATTTTTACAGTTCTAGAGGGTGGGAAGTCCCAGATCAGGGTGTCAGCAAATTCAGCTTTTGGTAAGGACCCTCTTCCTGGTTGGCCAATGGCTGCCTTCTCACAGTTGTCCTCACAGGGCAGAGAGGAAGCTTTGGGGTCTCTTCCTTGTTTTCTATGAATACCATTCCCATCGTGAAGCTCAATCCTCATGGCCACATCTAAGCCCAGTCACATCCCAAAGACCCCATTTTTTTTTTTTTAAATTTCAGGTTCATGTGAGGGTACAAACAACTAGGTTACAATATTTGCATCTGTTAGCTAGAGTCTCTCTTGTAGTTGCGTCCAGCACCAAAAGGTGTGCTACATACTCTGACATTGTACCCATTAAGTGGGAAAAGGCCTCATTTTTAGATATCATTACACTGGGGTTAGGGGTTCAACAAGTGAAATTTGGGGAGACACAGATATTTAGCATGCATTTCTATTTTACTAACATAGTGGTTAATGAGAGAACCAAATGATTATGACGCATTAATATTGTGGGTCAGATGTCCTAAAGTCATATTAATATTGTGACATTGCAAGTTCTCCATTTAGGTCCCAGTATCAGTTATTTAAGTGTTGTCTAGGGCAATAGCTTGACATTATGAGTCCGTGGGAGACAATGTAGATTTTGATACCCTGAATGAACCAACTATGTTTGGTAAAGCAAACATAGAACGGAGTTGTGTGGAGTGAGGGGTGCAGCCCTCAGGAGGTGGCCATGCCACTCTGTTCCTCGAAGTGAGCAGTTTGTTAGCTGTGCTGACTGCAACTGGACCTCCTGCCACTTTCTTACCAGTGCATCTTGGGCATGCCTTACTGTAACAATTTTGTTTATATATTTTTTTCCTACTTAACAAGTCTTTTGCATTAATAGACTTTTAGCTGCCTAAGAACAAGGGCTGTCTGTTCATCTCTCCTGTCTCCAGCACTAGGAGAGTACTTGGCATTTAAAACCCTCTTAATAAACAATGAATGAATTGCCTCAGTGACCCATTTCCAGGGGATGTTGGCAAACTAGTGGACATCTAGAAGTGGGGCGGGGGGGAGCACGTTGATTGCTGAGACTTTTTGACTCCAAATGACATAAGAAGTAGTTGATGGAGCTAGGATTGTTTAGGCTGGAACATAATTATGTTTGCAAAATATTGTCATACTTTTGGGAACGCAGAGCACAGGATATAGACAGGAGGTAAAACATAGTGGGTAAGTGTTAATTCTGGCATCACAGTGGGTAAGTCTTGGTTTGTGCATTTGTAAAATGGAGCAGAACAGAGTGATTAGACACTAAGCATTTCATAAGTGGCACCATTTACTCTACTCCTATGTTCCTTCCTCCTCCGCTCTTTGTCTTGCCCGTTCTCTTCTCCACTTTCCATAGGGGGATTATTATATCTGTTTTATAGATGAAGAAGATAAGATTAGAAGGATTATGTGAATTGTTTGAGATTTCTCAAAAAGATGGAAGAGATGGAACTATTACGGTTTTGATCATTGTTATTTTTTGGATGGAAGGCCATCTTCAGACATTTGAGAAAGTATCAGTAGGACATGGAGGTGCCTCAGCCGGGGTTGCTTCAGAGGGAAGAGCCGGATGGGTGGACGTCACACACTTAAAGTACAGGCTGCAGGTGCAGTGGGAGCTTCTAGCCATTGGAGCTGCTGCTAGAATCAGAAATTCCTAGTGGTCAGGAAGGTGTCCCTGCATAAGCTGGGCAGCCTTTGGGGCTGGAAGGAGGGGATTTTACCACTGGGGAAGAGAATTGTACCAGATGCCTCTAAGTGCTTTCTAACTGTAATTATTCTATTTATTATACAATAAAAATTATGCTCCTCCCTCTTTTCCTGATTATGAGATTGGCGCTGTGCAGATCATAAGGAGTCAATAAATTATTGCAATCACATAGTTTAATCTCTGGTATAAGAGTCAAGGTCTTTTCTTGTTCTGTCAGGGAAAACAAAGTTTGAAGAAATTGTCTTCTGTTAAAATTCATAGAGGGTGAGTTCTCAGTTGTAATCTGTGTGGTGTATAATAGCAGAGATGGAGGAGGACCCAGGTACAATCAGAGCTTTTTCAGGAATTCAGAAAATGAAGACTTGCATTAATTCTTAGGCTATGTTTGAGAATTGAGTGGTCAGAAGTTCTCAGGAACTGGTTTCATTCAGTAAGGAAGACTAGGAAAGTACAGATGATATTTGAGAATAAGGTCTGTCATAATTGTGAATATGCCCATAAAATCCTGGTGTTAGGTCCAGTAAGTCCAGGGGGACAAGAGAAATAAGACACCTTTTGCATTATCAATGTACTGAATGGGTAACCTTGCTGCATTCAGCGTTTCCTTCCATACATTTTAAAATACAGTTTTCTCGTTGTTAAATATTTTATTTTTCTATGCAATGTTTTCTTTTCAATCTATTCTCAGGAAAAGGGAAGTAGTCTTGTGGATATAAGAAAAGCATAATGAGGATAAGAAATACAAGATACATCGGAGGGGAACCCCAGAAGACAGCACCAGTATGTCTTTCAGGCCCATACTGTGGTTAGGCTGTTAAACATACCATCTCATTTAATTCTTAGGAATTCCATCCACATTTTACAGATATAGATTTGAGGCTCATAGGGTAAATAAGTCACCCAAGGCTCTGCAATATAGAAGTAGTAATCTCCCTTAAGATGCAGACGACAGAGAGAAATTTTTCATAGAAATGGTTCATTTGCTTGTCTTTGGGAAACTGGGACCCTAAATTAGAAGGCAGTTTGTGCTATAATGACATATGCTGATTTCCCCAAATACTCAGATGTACCTTATGAGTAATATGTGTGTGTTATTGGTTTCAGAAATCTCATTCATACTTTCTCCCACTCTGTGATCCTGTTCATTACCCCCTACATGAGGAAGAAAAGTATATTTAGGAAGCCACAGTAATTGCCTATCAGAACTAAGGGAAATGAGCCTGGCTGATGTATCTGTTTTCTACACGAGTGCAGTCAATAGAATTCTGCTTAGGACATGGAAGGAAATTAATATCTTGCAGATGAGTCTAAAAATACTCTTCACCTTCAGAATCCATCTAGTTTGTAAACACACATTTTTGATGTTTTCCCTCATTTGAATAATAAAAATGTATTTGCCATCCTTCTTCAGAAAGATGCTGAGGTTAGGGGTTAATGTGATATACTTTAAAGATCAGGTTTTTCCTTAAACATTAAAAAAATTAGAATATTTGTATCACTTCACTGGCAAGAATTCAGTAGCAATGATGAGAATAGAGTTACCTTCTGTGTCTAACGTTGCCTTTATAGTTACTCTGTTTCATAGTTTTATAAATTGAGCTTTCTGGTTTCCTTGGAAACCCAATTGTCGACATTGGTTGCTAAGGAGCAGCCTTTGCTGCACAAAGCACAAGGAGCTGCAGAGCTGCTACCCGCAAGTTCGTTCTCAGCAGTGACAGGCAGTGGGAACCTTAGGACTCATTCAAGGGAGACCTCCATCTTGATTTTCAGCCTGAAAGATTCTTATGGATTTTCCCGACCTGTCATCTCCTGACACTTCCCAAAGCTATAGCGGCCCATAGGAGCTGAAAATTGTGTAGTGTTTCAGTGCATCTGAGTTCACATCTCTATTTCATCAGTCACTAATTTATTCAACAACAGAGAATCTATTGCTGCATTTACAAGATCCCAAATAATCTGCACTCTCTTCTTTCTTAAATTTAGCAGTAATGGAAAGAAACTAACAGTTGTTCCTTCTTTGCATTGGGGTAGCGTAACACGGATGTCAGACTGTGACTGATGTACATGTTCTAATATTTAGTTTGAAGAACTGGAGATGATAGTACATATAACTGTGCCACAGTCAGATGGTCATTCATTTAAAACAGTAAACAAAAAACTGTAACCTTTTGTGTGTTGACGTACAACAGATACTATAGTCCTTACATTCCTCACTTGGGTTGTACAGATTTTTGACTGTGAGTTTATAAACTATTTCATATCTAATAACTCAGGTGTGATCTGTCTGTGGTTGGACTCCACCTGCCTATTTCATGGGTGCAAGTCACACCAGGAAGTCAGCGATGTGCTAATTTTGGAGGTCCAAAGGTGGCAAGGTACTCATTTTCAATGTAGCTGGTAGGGACAAGTACGAGCTTCCTTTCCACATCTCAGGTGTGAGACAGACAGAGCCACCTTCAGCTGCCAAGCTGGAAGGCTGATTTGTGTTGTGGCAGACGATGACAAGATTAAACCTTGCCTGGGCACCATTCATCCTTCTTACTTGTTTTGGATGACAGCATTCTGTAAATTCATCATATTATATGAATTATCTATTGAATATCTTCAAATAAAGGGCCTTATAGTTAGTTTATTTTTTAATAGTGCATGGTTAAGTGAGACCCTTGTTCCTCCTTGGGCAGGTTGGTTACCCTTTCTGATCCTCATGTGAGTTATCTGTAGAACTGGGTGAATAGTGATGCCTCGTATGGTCATTGCAGGACTGAGGTAACACATGTGAAATGTGTCGTAGGTGTATAGGCCATAAGGGGCCCTCAAAGATAATATCTGTTTTCCAGAAAAGGCAAATCTGTAAAGACAGATTAGTGGTGCCCAGAGTTGGAAGTGGGAGCCGTGAGTGACCACAGACAGGCCCCAGGATTCCGTTCAGGGTGATGGAAGTATCTAACACTGAATTGCAGTGATGGTTACCTACTGTGTATACTTACTAAAAGAAGTGTCCAACAAAGATGAATTTCATTTATTTAAATGTGAGGTTGTCCTAGAAAAGAAAACAGAAAGTGAGGTTGTCTTTTATATAGATTACCTCTCTTCCATTAGGTTTCTATACTAAGAAGAAATCTTAATATACTTTTGCTGTTTTGAGTGTTTAATTTCATGGGAGGTGTGGGTTCCCAATAGAATTAAGCACTCGAGTACTTGAGTGGCAATCTAAGGAGAATGTTAACATTATTTTTGGTAAAAATAATTTTGAAGTGTGAAAGTGCCACAAGCAGAAGAGTAGAAATGTGTGCCCTACCACACACAAAGGCAATTATGGAACCGCCCTGCCCATATAAACTGGCGCACTTTGCTCCGAGTAAACTAGTTTACTTGGGACCAAGCAGTTGTCATTTTCCTGCCAGAGCACCATGTCCCTTAGGTTTCTCTGTAAACATGGAAAAGTATGATATATAACATCTGGTAAAAAACAAACATGATGGAGAATGAGGTCAAAAGATCAGCTAAGAAACTTTCCAACTGTCAGACAAACCTAATGGGAAAAAATGAAGATAGACTGCCCAGTTTGATAAAAATCTAACTTGACCTCTTACAAATCCTCTGTTCCCAAACTGGGGTGACTCAGATCACTTTTGAGCCCTTTAGGTTGCCCTATAAGGTTGTAGAACAGTTAGTTCTGGTGCTGTGGCTCTGAGTTTGCATTTACAGAGTATTCAAAATATTTCCTGGGGCTTTCCTGCCCATAATTCTCAGAGCCATCCTATGAGATAGGTTTTGAAACTAGTGTTATGTCCATCTTGAAAAGAAACAGACTGGTTTCTTTGGAAGATCATAATGTTGCTGTTGGGTCGGAACTGCAGCTGCAGCCCCTTTAGGAGGTTGTTGGCCTAAGGAGGATTTTTGTTTTTCAGTTTTGGAGGCATGACACGACAAATTTGAGTGGTCATGTTTGAGCTTCCTTGGACACTTGAGGATTTAATTTTTTCAATAACAAGCTTCTTGGGTCAAAATTCACTTCTAATCTCACTCTCTGTTCACCGGTCATGACGTTGGCCCTCAAAGAATCTTTGTTGACAAGCCGATTACTGCCAATGAGGCAGAGCTCTGAGAGTGACAGGGAGCAGACATCCAAACCAGATCAGTTAGATGGTGATTCCAAAGCCACATAAAAGAAGGTTATATTATAGTGCTAAGGTTACATTATGGCACAGCTGAAGTGAAAGCAGGGACTGTGGCGGGACGAGGTGAGGGGTTCAGGGGAGCCTGTGTTTTGGGGAGCAGTGGAATTTAATAGGTGGAGAGGGTGAGGAGGGAAGGTACTGCCAATGTGGTAGACATAGGCAGAAGCTGTACCCTGTCGCTTTTCTGTTTGTTTGTTTGAGAGAGGGTCTCCTCTGTTGCCTGGGCCTGTGTGCAGTGGTGAGAACATAGCTCATTGCAACCTCAAATTCCTGGCCTCAAATGATCCTCCTGAATCAGCCTCATGAGTAGTTTGTACGACAAGCACATGCCACTGCACCTAGCTGATTTTTAAATTTTTTGTGGAGATGAGATTTTGCTATGTTGCCCAGGCTGGTCTTAAACTCTTGGCCTCAAGCAATCCACCTGACTTGGCCTCCCAAAGTGCTAGAATTCCAGGTGGGTGCCACTGTGCCCAGCCTCCCGTCACTTTCATAGTGACTAAATGTTGCCTTTTGAGCAACACTTTAGAAAGTGTGGCTTTCATGTGACCTCATAAGTGGAGCCTAAATTCATTTTAACAAATTAAGGAGTGTTCTCATTGAAGGAAGAACCATGAATAGTACTGCATTCTTTGTTTCTTCACTTCTTGTCTTTATTTCTGTGGCATATTGCCATAGTTATTTAGCTTATTATATATTACATTTAATATCACTTGGATATAGGAAGAAAACTGTTTTAAAGGAATCAAGATCAAAATAGTGTTTGCCGAGCATTATTACCCAGACTATACTTTTCTTTTCTCTTTTTTTGGAGACAGAGTCTCACCATGTGACCCTCGGTAGAGTGCTATGGCGTCACAGATCACAGCAACCTCAAACTCTTAGGCTTAAGCTATTCTCTTGCCTCAGCCTCCCAACTAGCTGGGACTACAGGCACCCACTGCAACGCCCTGCTATTTTTTGTTATTGGTGTCATTGTTGTTTAGCTGGCCCAGGCATTCAAATCCACTGGCCGAGTACGTATGGCCTGCGCCCTAACCACTGACCATGGGCACCGAGCCAGGCTCTACTTTTCCAACCAAGCTTTGTACTTCATTCCTTTCTCTGTCAGTGCTCACTTTCTACAGTACTTCAGTTTCTTCTTGCAAATGGAAATTAGTGCTGAGTATCTCATGGGATTATTAAGAAGATTAAATTGCTATAATGTAATGTGAAAATGTGTGCTCTGGAAGATGCTTTAGGCTGTGCTAAGGTTATATTATTAAATGGAGGATCATAACTTATTTGCCTGCTGTATTTGGAATTAGTAACATGTATTTTTCCCCGTGGTCTTGGCTTCTCTTCACAATATCCTGGAGTTTTCAGTTCATCCAGCTGGTTTAGTGTGTTCTGAAACAAAGACTGTGTACTGTGTAGCACCCATCACTTCTACCCTTGGAAAGAAGATCTGAAACGTCCTATTTTGAAACTAGTAACTTAAATTCTGGATATTTCCCCTTAAGTTTCTTAAAAAATTTTAGAAGTTTATTGTGGAGAGTACATTTAATTTGAATTATTGTGCCTTAGGCCCTCCTATGTCTTAGGTCATGAGGAGTTTTTTTTTTTTTTAAGCTGTCTGTTCATCAAATTAACTAGTTATTAAATATAGATTTTTTGTGAAAAAATTACAAAGACTTGTATAAAAGATTGTGCCCTGCCAAGATTCAGTCAAAGAAAAAGTTTAAGAGTAGAATTTAAAAAACTTAAGTATTTAAAGTTTAGTCTGTTAAAGCTATATTGTGTATGAGTTTTACATAGAAGTTATACAAAGCTGAGTTGAAGATTTATTTAAAGAGGCTTGTATTCACTGAATACCAAGCAGTTCTTTTTATTGTGCCTTTACGATTGATTTACATGGCCTCTTATTTATATCTTGAGACCAAGACAGTGTAGTCAGCCAAAACTATGTACAGTGTCCAATGCATTTTAACTAGACGCAGAGAAATTTATCTTTGTTGCCCAGCATGCAATCAGCCAGGTCATTTACTGCCTATTAGAATAAAAGGAATAGAATGCTTTTACAGGCCTAGCAAATTTGGCACTATGTTTTTATAACCATAAATTTTTAGGAATTACCATATAAAGTGCTGGAATTATTTATTTATTTAGACAGAATCTCAAGCTTTTGCCCTGGGTAGAGTGCTATGGCGTCACAGCTCACAGCAACCTCAAACTCTTGGGCTTTAGGGATTCTTTTGCCTCAGCCTCCCAAGTAGCTGGGGCTACAGGCGCCTACAGGTGCCCTCCACAATGTGTGGTTATTTTTTTGTTGTTGCAGTTGTCAATTGTTGTTTTAGCTGGCCCTAAAACTACAACAATGGCAGTGCCCATAGCTCAGGGGTTAGGGTGCTGGCCACATACACCAAGGTGGCCCAGAGCCAGCTAAAACAACAATTGACAACTACAACAAAATATTTTTAATATTTTAAAAAAATGAGTATTCATGAGTTTGGTCAGATTTCATGATCATGTCCTTCTCAATCTTTTTCTTTCTACATTTTAAACATGTAAATGTGTTTTTATATGTAGGTAGTTCTTTTTTGTTCCCTAATATCTAGACTGGTAACTTTTGTGTTTCACTTAAAGCAGACGTCCAACACCCCTATAAAACATGAAGTTGAAGACGCCTCTCATTTGGTGGAGGGATTTTGGAGGGAGTAGCAGGGGACATTCCACGTTGCATCATCTCCTAAGACAGCAGGGAGAACCTTGGAAAAGCAGATTGGAAACCAGAGGGAAAGACAGAGCTGTGACATTTTGGAGGCTCTATGATGACCCCAAGGAGGTAGAACTATGGTGTGGCACCAGGACCCAAACTCAATCAAGACTGTTTAATACCTTCATCTCTGAATTATGATGCAAAAGAAAAGAAAAGAAGCCTGTTGTTAGCACAGGTTCTTTCCAGACCTTCCCCTCTAACATGGAGGAGGATGCATGTGCCTGATTGATTTGGGCCGTGCTAAGTCCACATGTGAACTATAGAGCAGAAGGTGCTAGTGATTACTTCAAAAGCTAGTAGAGTATCTTGTTTCTTTCTTTCCCCTCCTCTCCCTCTCTCCTCTCCTTTCCCTTCCCTTTTCTTTTGTTTTCTTTTTGAGACAAGGTCTTGCTTCTTGTTGTTGAGGCTGGGGTGCGGTGGCATGATCATAGCTCACTATAACCTCAAACTCCTGGGCTCCTGCCTCAGCCTCCCAAGTAGCTGGGTCTATAGGCATGTACTACCACAGCTTGCCAATTTTTAAATTTTTTGTAAAGATATGGTGTTGCTGTTTCCTTAGGCTGATCTTGAACTCCTGACTTTAAGCAATCCTCCCTCCTCAGCTTCCCAAAGTGCTGGGATTGCAGACATGAGCCTCCATGCCTGGTTTAACTATCTTGTTTTGTATTGTGACAAGATCTGTTTGGGAAAGTAGTGCCAGTTAGGTTTATTTTCCAGACCAGGAAAGTATCGTTGTTCCCAATGATTAACTAAGCAGCTATAGCCCATGAATTATAAAATTCCAGGTCCATTCTGTTCCTGGTAGCGCTCATGAGAAGAACTCTAACCTAGTGCCTTACCCCAGGAAAGGACTTGACCTTTCAAACTCACAGTTGATATTACAGGAAGGTTATGTCCTCAAACACTTTTTGAGGTTGTTTGAGGTACAGATGACATCATGTTATATTGTAGCTCTTAGCAAATTATGATATAAAATGCTATTTAAATTAAAGATGAAGTTGTTATTATCCTGATATCTGGGACTTGTATTTTTCAATTGTGTTTTTTTCTAGATAAATATAGCATTTCATACAAAGAGAAAACTTGTACACCTTAGAGGTTTACTATTGAGGTTAGCATTTTGATATATTTGCATATAAATGGCTTAGAATGTACATAATTGTCCAATTATATATTTAATTTGGTAGCTTCTATTCTTTTGCTACCGTATAATGGCTTAAGTATTTTCCATTGTACAATGTAATTTCAATGATTATTTAATTGCTGGCTATTTAGATTTCTGCAGAATTTTAAAGTAATGTTTCAAATTAGCCAGATGGGTTTTTACTCTACCTCATTGTCTTAAGCCTTACGCACAGGTTCTCAGAAGCCGAGGGCCCTTGGGATCTCCACGTCAGCCTTTGTCTGAAGAGTTGTCTTTCCAAACCATTGTTACTTTCTGATTTTCCTTTGAATCTTACATAGGAGAAATGACCAGAATTCCAAGTTGTTAGAACACTAGTGAGCTTTTCTTGAATCCCTATTCTGTGCCCAGCAGGTGTTTAACATCGTGTCCCATTTACTTCCTACAACAAGCCTGTAAGATGGGTGCTGCCATTATCCCCATTTTGTAGATGAGTAAACTGAGGCATGCAAGAGGTTAAAGTATTTAATTAATATCACATAGTAGGTAGTAGAGGAGGGATTTAAACTCAGATAATTTCTCTGAGAAATCCTAGGCATTTCAATGGCACAGGTAGCTGAGAAACTCCTTCATTAGCCTGACACGTCTGTATATTTTCTTCAACCATTATTAGGTATCTCAAGTCTGTTTATAGTCACAATTCCTGAGAGCACATTTCCACCATTATTTAGGAATCTATAGGAATCATTAGTACCATTGCTTTTTATTATTTAATCACATCTGAGAGGTGATGAAGTCAAAGGAATGGCCTGGCAACTGTCTTTTACTTGAGAATGAAATCTCGATGATAGGAGACAGGTGCCATTATTATGGAGTAAATATGAAAAATGTATGCAAAGTTTGTGTGTTTCATTGTTTTCATTTTTTTATACAATAGATCTTGTTAGTCCTTGTGAAGAAGATAGATGAAGAAGTCAGTCATTTCCTTCTTTCTCTCCTGCCTTCTTATAGACCAAAGTTAGATGGTAATAGTGTCTTATCCCAGCTAAGAGGCATTCGTGTTGAGTAAGAGCAAGTTTATGATGAGCAATTCATTCTACGTTTTTCCTTCTGTCCACTTGATCTGTTCTATTCAGTGATGTTTAACTATACCTTTGTGAGTTTGCAGATTGGTGGACACTTCATTTTGCCTTATTTGTTAGCGCCAATCAGTGCCTCTGATCAGAGTCTTGTTCATAGCAGGAATGTGATGTATGAATTGTATTTATCAATGTGGACTCTTCCCAGCATTCTCTTACTTTTATCGTGGAAGCTATTTACCATAGCTTTAATACTTCTCATTTTTATCTGATTATTATAGATTAATTATAGTTGTCAAAGTGTTAAAACCTACCCTGCAGGTCTTGCTTAAAAAATCCATTCATCTGTTTAATGGATTTACAAAACTTTTTGTGGAGGTTTCTTACAAAGATCACATATCATCCTTAATTTATTCATACATTAAGTATTTATTGCTTGCATTCAATATGCTAAGCTGAGTACGAGCAACCAAGTGTATGCTAATAAATAAATCTATTACAGAAAGTCTTTTAAGAAGGTTGAATTCCTAACTAGTTGTTCTCAAAAATACACCAGATATTATTGTTCAAGAAGAAGAAAGTTTTATTCAGCTTGTTTTCTTCAAAGGGGACAGCAACAATCTTTCCTCCTGAGGTGAAAAGAAACAAATTCACCTTTTCTGACCATTTCCCTAATTCAGTACTTTTCACTCTTTTTTATCTCATGGTACACTTGAACATACACTTTAACTTCCACTGCACACTTAAATTATGTTGATTAAAAAAATAGTAAAAAGAAGAATATATTTATTGTGCTTTGAACTTCTCTCAAAAATAATTTAATTAACGATCTTTTAAAAATTTTCATGGCACGCCTAAGATCCTCTCACGGCACATTGGTTGAAAATCACTGCCCTAATTCCCACCTAGCAAGGAGGGGAGGGCTCCAGCAAGTGTAGTCACTTTTGAAATATCAGGCACACCTGTACTTTTCTTGAGCCTCTTTGTCCCTTTGAAAAGTGACGGTGTCATACTTTCTCCTAAAATAGGCATCTCAAGGTTTTGAAGTTACCAAGAAGCAGGTTAACTATGAATGTCTTTCCTCTGACATGTTTTAAAAATGACCAAAGCCATGAGCTGGGGACCTGACTTGCTTGTGAGGCAGAGAGTCGATTAGAGGGAAGAGGTCCCAAATCCCCTCTGATACTGCAGCTCCTGTGCTTCTACTTGTGATGTGCTTGAGACCCCCAGGGTGAGGGTTCTGTATCTCCAGCTTAAGAAGTGGTCATCTAGAATTTTCCAGGAGATCTAAGGGTCAAATTCAAAGGTGTTTTCTTTCTAAACCCTGGTGACATTGGAGGAGGTTTCTGCTAAAAGTTAATAACTTTTATCACAGCTTAGCTGATGAAGATCGTGATCAATATCAAAATCATTGTGTTTCCACATACATGCTGTACCATCGTAGCTCCAGGCAAGTTGAGTTAAACAGACATGGGTCCCATTCTCATGAGGACACTGGCAGCGTGTTACAGACTAGCAGCCAAAGACATCGGGTGCAGATGCCAGCAGATATGTGGACAAAGACCTCATATCATTTGTGGTCATCTCAGGGAACATTCTCATAAAGTTTGCAGATGAGAGTAGGGTTTGGATTAATGGAACTTTTGACATTATGATGAACTGAAAACTTGTCAGATTGGAATACCAACTTTGAATGATGGTTTCATATGCAACTTTTATTTAAGGTAGATCAAATCTAGCTGAGAAGAAGCCTCCAAGATGACGCCTATCTGTGGCCAGTTCTCTTCTCTGTTGCTTTTTAACCTGCACTGTCAGAGTTTGCATTTATTTTACTTTTAGTTACTATCAACCATCATCATATGATTCCAGTGTTTTCTTTTTCTTTCTTTCTTTCTTTTTTTTTTAGAGACAGAGTCTCACTTTATCACCCTCCGTAGAGTGCCGTGGCAGCATCACACAACTCACAGCAACCTCCAACTCCTGGGCTTAGGTGATTCTCTTGCCTCAGCCTCCCAAGTAGCTGGGACTACAGGCGCTCGCCGCAATGCCCGAGTATTTTTTTTGTTGTGGTTTTGGCGGGAGCTGGGTTTGAACCTGCCATCCTCAGTTATATGGGGCTGGCCCCCTACTCACTGAGCCACGGGTGCCTCCCGATTCCAGTGTTTTTATATGTCAGGCAGGCACTTGATGTAATTGTCTCTAATTCTCAAAAAAGCTCTGATGCGAGGTGCTGTTATTCCCATTTTAAAGTTCAATCAACAGATTTGACTGTTAAAGGGGACTGTGAAGTGATAGTTGAGATTGGAACTGGAAACTCTTCTAGACCTAGGGCCCGTGCTCCTCTCCCTTTCGCACAGGCAGGGACACCTCATGAGTCCCAGGATTGTTCTGCACTTGTTTTGTGTTTGATTGTGAACCTTGATTGCTCCGCTGGGTGGTTTAGAGGTGATGTAGTTCTTTAATCATTTGACAGTGGTTTATCAGACTCTCAGCATTGGTGCTAGAGCAGTAACCAAGACAGTAAGCCCCTGCCCCCACTGTGGGCATTCTGATGGGACCAGGCAACACCCATTTGGCTGAAGGGAGGCAAGGGCAGAGGGAGGTGATTTAGGGTTGTCTGAATCTTTACATGTGGACCATTGATGAGTGATGTTCCAAAACAGTCCTGTCATCCCTGTCTTCTGAGACTTAAGTACAGTGTTTGTTAAACATCAAAGCCACTGTGTAAATTAACGTGGGTGTTCCTATTTATAAATGAGAACACCCACATTTATTTATATAAAAAATCCTCAAGAATGACATCTTAAAATGACAGGGAGCTCAACTGAAATGTGAATTACAGCCAGGACTTGAAAAGAATTATACCTGACAGAAGCATTCCAGATATGGACAGGGTTCTCAGAGGGCTGCGTAATAGATGAAAAGTATGAAAAATGGGACCTTTGGGTTTCCAAGGGGGTGACTTAAATGGTATTTTATGAAAGATGACATGTTGATGTGGATATGAAAATTCACTACGCGCCGATGTAGTTCCAGGAACTCCCTAGCTGCTGCCTGGTTCTGAGTAGATGCAAGGTGACTGTGCTAAGTGTTTGGTTGTTTTGGAATATTGTCTTGTTGGGCTCTCTGTCAGGCACTAACTTGAGCCAGTCCACACTGTTCTTTCACTCCTATGTGATACAGTCTTTAAACTAGAAAGCATTTCCCAGATATAATCTTATTCTTATTAAGTGTCATGTAGACTGGTGTGTCTTGCTGGGATTATTTGTGATTTACTCTTTGTATGGAAGGAGAGACAGTAGCTAAACACAAAATCCTAATGGAAATTTATGGAGAATTGGGACTTTTAAAGTGTTTATTATGGTTTTAGTGTCTTCTGAGCCATCAGAAGTGAAATCACGTACGTTCTGTGAATAGCTAACTCTCCAATTTCAGAAAAGCGATAGACATTTGTCTTCAGATACTTTTTCATCTCGACTTATTATAAAAAGGTATATATAATGGGGTGTTTCTCTTTTCAGATGTGCTGGGGCCTACTTCAAGATTGGAACTTGGAATTGGCCATAGATGAGAATAAATCTCAGTTCTCAGTATTAGAAAGTCAGGGTGGGATTAGTTAGTTCTCTGTTGATCAGAATTCTCTGCTGTTATGGGCTGGTGATTTCAGGTTTAAAAATTCTGTCCAGACTCGTTGTCGCCCTCAACATTTCTGTTATCACCAGCACCACATGCCTTGCCCTTTTGAAAGAAAGATCTCCCTGGGCTCACTCTGTCTGAGATCTTGATTGTGTTATGCACAATCTATACACATCCTCCTCCGCGTCGCCTTGTCGAGTGTTACACACTTTTTTCCTAACCAGGCGTTGCATTCATGATAGCTGACATTTCTCTTCTAGCCTGTGGACCACTCCTGCCCATCCATGCAGTCCCTGCCTCCTGGGGGTGGATGGGGCATGGAGTAAATGCTCTGTGGGTCTCCTGCCTGCACCCTTGGTTATTTGAATTATGGCTACCACTGCGTAGTTTTCTGGTTACTGTCTTATCTTTACCACTCTCTGTCGCTAGTTTTTGTGAGAGAAATGTTTGTTGCAATCTAGTTTTTAAATAGATATCTATCTTTTTTATTATGTCATTTATCTCATTATTAATTATCTGTTGGTTATTTTGATGCTGTACACACTTGAATGTAGCAGGATTTTTTTTTTTTTTTGAGGTAGAGTCTCAAGCTGTTGTCCTGGTTAGAGCACCGTGGCATCACAGCTTACAGCAACCTCAAACTCTTGGGCTTAAGTGATTCTCTTGCCTCAGCCTCCCAAGTAGCTGGGACTACAGGCACCCACCACAACGTCTGTCTATTTTTTGGTTGTAGTGCCATTATTGTTTGACAGGCCCAGGCTGGATTCAAACCCACCAGCTCCAGTGTATGTGGCTAGTGCCCTAGCTGCTGGGCTACAGGCACTGAGCCTGTAACAGGACTTTTAAAAATCTGTGTCACTCAACACACACACACACATACGCCTCCCCATAGTAGCATAGAAATCAAAATTAATAATTACATTTTATCAGTCAAGTATAATATGGAGTGTCTATATATGATAAACATCTATAATTATTATTATTTTTGAGACAGAGTCTCACTCTGTTACTCAAGCTACAATACCCTTAGCCTCACTCACAGCAACATCAAACTCTTGGTTTTAAATAATCTTTCTGGATCAGCCTCTCACGTAGCTGGAACTATAGATGCTTCCCACTACATTCAGCTAATTTTTCTATTTTTAGTAGAGATGGGGTCTTGCTCTTGTTCAGGTTGGTCTCAGCTTCCTGAGCTCAAGGGATCCTCCTGCCTTGGCCTCCCAGAGTGCTGGGATTACTGGCATGAGCCATCAGACTGGCCTAACATCTGTAATTATATTTGCATATTCAACAAGGACTTAGTGAGTGATTGTTCCCATCTCCACACTGATACAATGGGAAAAAGAATGTTTTTGGTGACTGTGCCTCTGTCAATGGAAAGTTGGCATTTAAAAGGCAGACAGTCACTTGTGATAGGCTATGAAAGAGTAACCTGGTACAGAGTAGATAATAAATGGTTGAAAGAATGGCCAATTAATAGACTTTTTATTTATTATATTAAGGAAAGTGGAATTTAGACCAAAACACGTGTTTATTTGTAGATAGCTCATGTGGATTGACTGTTGATATCCTGCATTTATAGGCAGTCCCTGAGTTACAAACATCTGACTTAAGTACAGTTTGCACTTACTACCAGAGGCTATTACAAGTCCCCAAGTTATAAACTGACTGATGTATGACTTGCACTTACAAATGGCGGCTATTACAGGAAATAGGCAAATGGACCTCTTCCAACTTATATACAAATTCAACTTAAGAACAAATCTATAGAACTGTCTTATTTGTAACCTGGAGACTGTAGAGAGAAATTTTAAATTAAGTCATCTTTTTTATGGAAAATATTATGCACTGCCTAGGCACCTGTAGTACAGTGGTTACAGCACCAGCCACATGTACTGAGGCTGGTGGATTCCAACCCAGCCAGGGCCAGCTAAACAACAATGACAACTGCAACAACAACAAAAAAAATAGCCAGGCATTGTGGTGGGCGCCTGTAGTCCCAGCTACTTGGGAGGCTGAGGCAAGAGAATCACTTAAGTCCAAAAGTTTGAAGTTGCTGTGAGCTGTGACGCCACAGCACTTTACTGAGGGTGACATAGTGAGACTCTGTCTCAAAAAAAAAAAAAAGAAAAGAAAAGAAAATATTATGTACTAATGTGGATACTTCGTCAGACTATAGGGTGTTCTGGAAATCAGAAGGCAATAGTTGGAGGCAAGGGTTGGAGCAAGGTATGCAGGATGGGTTTTGTTTTCGTCCAATTTCTTGGGTCCCATCTGTGTAACCATCACCCATGGTCTCTGGGGTTGATATACTGTATTGCACTGGAAAACCAGCCAGAACCCAGTCAGTTCTTCCTCCCGCTTTCTGTTTTTTAAGCCTTTTGCTGTCTGGAGTTAAATCTGTCAACTAAAGGTAAGTGGTTTGTTTTTGCACTTAAATTATTTCCCCTGAAGCTGGTAGTTGACCACAGGGGTCTGGTGGAGAAAGCAGTTTCTTAGAGGGACGAAGACTCTGATTTTATTTCCAGGCCCACTGTGATGATTTTACAGAATACTGGCTTATAAATGGTTTTTGGCTTCTTGGGAGGAAGGTGTTATTTAAATGCCAAGTTTCTAACATTAAGAGTTCTCTGTGCAGTAATAAAGTGTGTGTTTGTATTACAGTGTGAAAGAGGTAATGGATGAGAACATGAAGCAGGATTTTAGGGAATTGAAAGGTGAGAGCTTTTATCCTCATCTGACTTAAACAACATTTCTATATGCAGTAGCATCATCCTGGGGTGTAGCCCCGACTTCTGTTTGATTCTCATGGTAGATGAAGTTGTGTGGCCGTAGTGCTGTGAGGGATGGAGTTTAATGATGGGCTTTGCAAAGTCTGATTTGCCATCACATTAGGAGAGGTCATTCTCATAGTTCTAAACCTACAGAGTAGTCTTTTTGCTATGGAGGTAGAGTTTTGTAGTTGGAAATCCTTTTTAGGAAAGTATTGGAATCAATCATTTATTACCTTATCTACCTCTTTGGCCATGGATGCCACTTGAAAAATCTGATCATAATAACCCATTTATGAGAAAAATTAGGAAGACTGGCCTTTATTCTGATCTCCGTGGGGTGTTCCAGCCCTAGATCTTCTATTGAAGATGAATTAGATGGTGGCCTGGAAGGCAGATTCAGCGTAAGCAAAATCAGATGTTCAGTTAAGTTCTCTCAGTGCCTTCCTTATCAATGGGGCCTTCATTTTTCTAAACCTCAAATCCTTTAAATGATTTTTGTGACTTCTTTCTCTCCCAAGAGCTGCTAAGTACCAAATCCTGGATCTAATTTTATAATACTCTTAAATCTTTCCTGGCTGCCATGATCACACTGTAGACATTTCTTAGACCTGTGGACCTCTGACATCTTCATCTTTTCTTAATGTATATCAGAATTTTTTCATGAATTGCTTCTTAACCTTTACTTATAATTGTTCCACCCTTCCTGAATAAATGCCATATTCTAGACTAACAGCTGATGGTAGCCTCATATTTCTTGTTTTGCCTTTTCCTTGTATCTCCCTCTCAGCCCTGAGTCTTGTTACCACTCTTGGCACTAAGTGGCCCTCTGGCTTTCATCCCCTACTAAAACTCATTCTTGCTCCTCATACAGCCTTGCCGTTGGTTACTCTGGGAAAAGTTCCCTTTCTCAATCCATCAGGCTCCCAGGACGTTGTCCTGGCCCTGACACTGTGGCCACTGTTATGGGGAGGGCAGCCCTGCCCAGTGAAGAGGAGCTGGACTCTATTTCCCTTCACAGAGATGGCTCCTCCTGTGACCTGGTCTAAATACTACTCTTCGTTAAAGACCTAGTTCTGATCCCATCTGCTCCATGAAGTCTCTCAGCAAACCTGCCAGCAGGTTTCCTCTCTGCTCCGAATGTGCTCTGGAGTACCTGTGAACTGTCCTCTTCTCTTGATATGTACTGTTATTGTTCAGGATACATCTAAGCACAGAGATGGGAAAAAGTTACCACCTGTACTTGTGTACAACTTATCTTATCCCCTCCAGAATCTGTAAGCATTTGAGGATGGAAGTCATATTATGCCTCTTCACACTCTGGTTTTATTGCAGGACTGTACATTTAACAGACAAGTATTCCCGACTGGCTGACTTCTCAGAGCATATAATCACGGGAAGAAAGACAAGCTCAGCCTGAACACAGAGCTCCAAAACCTCTCTCTCCACCCTCCATGTTTTATCCTGCATGCTAAAAACCATGCTGGCTACAGTGCTTGTCTCTGACATAGATCTTTTCAAAGAGGTTTTGTTAATAAGCAAAATACTGCAGCTCAACTTCCCACCCTAAAGCTTTACAGAAGAGTTTTTATTCCTTACTTATCAACCTGATGGAATAATTGATTGATGTTTGATTTAAATAGCCTTTAATCCCAATGTAGTGTTACATACGTTTAAGTAACAATTGCTAATATTTTTAATATTAAGTCCTTTGGAGCTTTTAAAACCTCACCTACACCTTTAGGTTTTAAAGAAAGGACAGTAGAAATTGGAGTGAATTTACTCTTACTCAAGAATCAATCATTTTGAGAGAAGAAAAAGGGATGGGAAAAAATGGTGTTGCTGTCCATGGTTCTTACTTATGTTATTGTAAGAGAAGAACAATTCATTTGGATTGTGGATTACTGAGCCAATGTAATAATAGTAATGAAATGTTTCAAAATAATTGCTTTGAGACTATACTAGAATTTTATAATTTTACAAATAAATCTATTTATTTGTTTATTTAGATTCCAATCTATTTACTGGTTGTCCTTTTCTTTTACTTTGAGACAGGGTCTTACTCTGTTGCCTGGGCTAGTGTGCCATGTCATAGTTCACAGCAACCTCAAACTCTTGGGCTTAAGTGATCCTCCTCCCTCAGCCTCCCTAGTAGCTTGGACTAAGGTGCCCACCACAATACCCAGCTAGGTTTTGGGTTTTTTTTTTTTTTTGTACTTTTAGTAGATACAGGGTCTTGGTTTTGCTCAGACTGGTCTTGAACTCCTGAGCTCATGCAGCCCACCCCCCTTAGCCTCCCAAAGTGCTATGATTATAGATACTAGCCACTGCACATGGCTGTAGTAGAATTTTAAACATTGACCATGTTTCATGTGTATGTGTCTGAGTGTGTTTGTGTGTGTACTTGTGTATGCACGCATACCTAAGGGTGAGTCTGTGGTGGTGCTTTTAAAATAGTATGCTTTAATATTCAAAACTTGTATGATATGCTGCCATTTGTGTAAAAAAGGAGAATATGCTATTTATATATGTACACACATTCATACTTACACATTTATGTAACATGTACATATAGACTAATTATACACTTTGAATATGGTTTGATGTTTAAACAGTATAATTGTATCACCTATTCCACAGCTAACTTTTAGAAGTTCATACCTTGTATTTTTTATACTATTTATTTTATTTTATTTATTTATTTATTTATTTTTATTAATTGATTTCTGTGTACATTGATGCAAACATGGGGTACATTGTGCTGTTTCATATACAATTTGAAACACCTTCATCAAGCTGGTTAACATAGCTTTCATATCATTTGTTTAATCATTGTATCAACACATTTATATTCTAGTTCTAGAAAAGGTCACTTGTACCCTTGTTAGACAGATATATAGGTAATCTTTCCCATCACCCTCCCACCACCCATCCACCCTTCTCCCCTCCCCTTCCCCACCTCCTCCCCATATTTTTGGGCTAGAATTAAGTTGTATCTTTCGTCTGAGAGCTATAGATTAGTTTCATAAAAGGGCTGTGTACATTGGATACTTTTTCTTCCATTCCTGAGACACTTTGCTAAGAAGCACATTTTCCAGTTCCATCCATGTAAACATGAAGGAGGTAAAGTCTCCATTTTTCTTTA
>CAUYQV010002379.1:0-15600 GCA_963574575.1 Galagoides demidoff | reverse complement strand
GAGTGCCATGGCATCACAGCTCACAGCAACCTCCAACTCCTGGGCTCAAGCGAGTCTCCTGCCTCCGCCTCCCAAGTAGCTGGGACCACAGGTGCCCACCACAACACCCGGCCATTTCTTGGTTGCAGCCATCATTGTTGTCTGGTGGGCCCGGGCTGGGGATTCGAACCCGCCACCCTAGGTGTATGTGGCTGGCGCCCTAGCTAATTGAGCCACAGGCGCCGAGCCCGTCTTTTTTTTTTTTTTTTTAAGACAGTCTCACTTTGTCACCCTTGGTAGAGTGTGTGTTGTCACAGCTCACAGCAACCTCCAGCTCTTGGGCTAGGGTGATTGTCTTGCCTCAGCCTCCCAAGTTGTTGGGACTACAGGCACCTGCCACAACACCAACTGTTTTTGTTGCAGTTGCCATTGTTGTTTTAGCTGGCTGGGGCTGGGTTCGAACCAGTAACCCTTGGTATATGGGGCCAGCGCCCTACCCGCTGAGCCATAGTTGCGGCCCTCAAATCTTCTGTGATTCACACAACATACTTTATATTTGCAACACTCTACCGTGGATATACATAAATTATAAGCTTTAATCTTAAAAATGATAATTTGCGGGTGGTGCCTATGGCTCAGTGAGTAGGGCGCCAGCCCCATACACTGAGGGTGGCAGGTTCAATCATTGCCCCTGCCAAACTGCAACAACAACAACAGCAACAAAATAGCTGGGTATTGTGGCAGGTGCCTGTAGTCCCAGCTACTTGGGAGGTTGAGACAAGAGAATCACTTAAGTCCAACAGTTTGAGGTTGCTGTGAGCTGTGACACAACGGCACTCAACTGAGGGTGGCATAGTGAGACTGTCTCGGGAAAAAAAAAAATAATTTGCAATATTTCACTTTTTTTTTTAGGGTACTGTAAATTGGTCTGTGGATGACATTGTCAAAGGTATAAATAGCACCAATATGGAAAACCAGCTCCAAGCTACTCAAGCTGCCAGGTAAGTCCTATCTGCTACAGAAAGGGTAAACTAAGAGATTAATCTTTTTAGATTTCTTGTCAGGAAGAAGACAGTGTGAGTAAAGAAATGTTAAGCCAGCCATAGGCCAATAGAGTTTATCAAAATGACATTTCAAGGCACTGGCAGGAAAAGGAGGAAATAGTAAATAGGATTGATAACAGCCATTTAGATAATAGGTTGGTTTGTTTTAGAAATGAGGTCTCACTGTTGCCCAGGCTGGTCTTGAACTCCTGGCCTCAGGTGATCCTCCCACCTTAGTCTCCCAAATTGTTGAGATTATAGGTTTCAGCCACTGCACCTAGCAGTATAGATCATTTATTCTTTTTTTTTTTTTTTTTTGAGACAGAGTCTCACTGTGTCACCCTCAATAGAGTGCGATGGCATCACAGCTCACAGCAACCTCAAACTCTTGGGCTCAAACGATTCTCTTGCCTCAGCCTCCCAGGTAGCTGGGACTACAGGCACCTGCCACAAGACCAGGCTATTTGTTGTTGCATTTGTTTAGTTGGCCCAGGTCGTGTTCAAACCCACCAGCCTTGGTGTGTGTGGCTGGCGCTGTAACCACTGTGCTATGAGTGTTGAACCTGATAAATCATTTAGAAAATAAATACAGGGGCCATGTGCAGTGGCTCACACCTGTAATCCTACTCTGGGAGGCCAAGGCAGGTAGATTGCTTGAGTTCAGGAGTTCAAGACCAGCCTGAGCAAAAGGGAGACCCCGACTCAAAAAAATAGCTGGGCATTGTGGCAGGTACCTACAGTCCTAGCTACTGGGAAGGCTGACGCAAGAGAATTGTTTGAGCCCAAGAGTTTGAGGTTGCTGTGAGCTATGATGCCATGGCACTCTACCAAGGATGACATAATGAGACTCTGTCACAAAAAAAAAAAAGAAAGAAAAGGAATAGAGAGTGGACATAAAGTTCGTGTGCAATTTAAATAGTGAACTGCCTTTTTTTTTTTTGGCACTTTTGGCTGGGGCCAGGCTTGAACCTGCCACCCCTAGTTTTTTTTTTGAGACAGAGCCTCAAGCTGTCACCCTGGGTAGAGTGCTGTGACATCACAGCTCAAAGCAACCTCCAACTCCTGGGCTCAAGTGAGTCTCCTGCCTCTGCCTCCCAAGTGGCTGGAACCACAGGCGCCTGCCTACAACGCCCAGCTATTTTTTGGTTGCAGCCATCATTGCTGTTCTTGGCGGGCTTGGGCTGGATTCGAACCTGCCACCTTAGGTGTATGTGGCTGGTGCCTTAGCCACTTGAGCCACAGGCGCCGAGCCTGCCATCCCTAGTATATGGGGCCGGCACCCTACTCCTTGAGGCACAGGCGCTGCCCTAGTGAACTGTTTTAAATGGTACACAAACTTTGTCTGCTCTGTATATTTAGACCTTTATCTCCCAGCATACAGGAATTGTGTCATTCATAATAGAAAGGATTAATAATTTCTGTAACTTGGCAGTGTGCAGAAGAACAGATTCAAATGACAAATGATCATGGAAAAGATGTTTAACTCCATTGCAGTCAGAGGAGCCCAAGTTAACAATGAGTATAACACTGTTGGATTCTCAAAGTTAGAAAAAGTGATAAGATCCGTAATAGATTTCTACAGGGATGCAGAGAGGGGGTGGTCTACATTACTGATAAAACTTTGATTTTTGGAAAACTTGGCAGTTACCTATATTCCATATGTGTAGCAGCAGAAGACTGATCTGTTTGGCTTCTTTTGATTGCCAGTATGTCTCAGCATTTAATGCTTTACTTAAAAGGTTGCTGAAAGTTCTCACCTTTCAAATTGCATTTTAAATTGGTTTTCACACAGATTTATTTTATTAATCACTTTCAACTTAAGTTTTTGTTTTTGTTCCCCCTTAGGAAACTACTTTCTAGAGAAAAACAACCTCCCATCGACAATATAATCCGAGCTGGTTTGATCCCTAAATTTGTGTCCTTCTTGGGTAGAACTGATTGTAGTCCCATTCAGTTTGAATCTGCTTGGGCGCTAACTAACATTGCTTCTGGAACATCAGAACAGACTAAGGCTGTCGTAGATGGAGGTGCTATTCCAGCATTCATTTCTCTGTTGGCATCTCCTCATGCTCATATCAGTGAGCAAGCTGTGTGGGCTCTAGGAAACATTGCAGGTACTTGGTCTTAAAATTATTTTGACTGAGAATGTATCTAATATTAATGAGGTTGGGAGAAGGGACTTGTTAAAAATAATAGTGACCTTTATGTCAAGTTTGGAGCTTGCTTTGGGTCCTTAATAGGGATGAAAGTAGTATCTTAAAAAAGACTTGGGAGAGGCATCTAAGTTTGAGAATATTTGCTGGTGCGTTCAGTCACTGAACATTGATGGTGACAGGCCAGAAGATAAGATTAATCTTGCCTCTTTTTCAGGTGATGGTTCAGTTTTCCGAGACTTGGTTATTAAGTATGGTGCAGTTGACCCACTGTTGGCTCTTCTAGCTATTCCTGATATGTCATCTTTATCAGTAAGTTATTAACATAAGTATAGTTACTTCTGGCCAGGCATGATGGCTCGAGCCTGTAATCCTAGCACTTTGGGAAGCTAAGGCAGGTGAATTGCCTGAGTTCACAGGTTCAAGTCAGCCTGAGTAAGCAAGAGTGAGACCTTGTCTCTAAAAATACCCAGGTGTTGTGGCAGGTGCTGTAGTCTCAGCCACTTGGGACGCTAAGTCAAAAGAATCACTTAAGCCCAAGAGTTTGAGTTTGCTGTGAGCTGTAATGCCCTGGCACTCTACTGAGGGTGACATAGTGAGACTGTCTCAAAAAAAAAAAAAAAAAAAGTATAGTTACTTCTGGATTCTAATTTTCCTGTTTCCTTAAAAGTCAGGACCACTCATTGCTTATTTCTTTTCTTTCCCCCAGTGTGGTTACTTACGTAATCTTACCTGGACGCTTTCAAACCTTTGTCGCAACAAGAATCCTGCACCCCCATTAGATGCTGTGGAACAGATTCTTCCTACTTTAGTGCGTCTCCTACATCACGATGATCCAGAGGTATTAGCAGATACTTGCTGGGCTATTTCCTACCTTACTGATGGCCCAAATGAACGGATTGAAATGGTTGTGAAAACAGGAGTTGTGCCCCAACTTGTGAAGCTTTTGGGAGCTACCGAATTGCCAATTGTGGTAAGTTTTTAATTTATATCTGAGGATATAAAGTACGAGAAGCATAATGAATTGATATTAATAGCCATGATGAGCTTCTTGTCAAAACTTTTAGGGTTCAGAATTTTTGTGCAGTGCTCGAAGCATCAGCTTTTTATCCTTCCTTTTCAGACTCCTGCGCTAAGAGCCATAGGGAATATTGTCACTGGGACAGATGAACAGACTCAGGTTGTAATTGATGCAGGAGCACTTACTGTCTTTCCCAGCCTGCTGACCAACCCCAAAACTAACATTCAAAAGGAAGCTACATGGACAATGTCGAACATCACAGCTGGCCGTCAGGACCAGATACAGCAAGTTGTAAATCATGGACTAGTCCCATTACTTGTTGGTGTTCTCTCTAAGGTAATGAATTTAATCAAATTATTTTTAGTGTTTAGTATTTAAATATATTCTCTGTTTGGTAAGATTGTTAATGTATATAGTTGGGTTCTACTTGGAATCCTTTGCTTAAATAATATCCAGTAATCCTTTTACATAAAGTTGGGTAGAACCAGTTGGTATTTTTCGTAATTATAGGTTTTTTTATTGAAACAGTACTTTTAGGATCTTATTTGTATGATTGTTCCGAAGACCATTTCCTTATGTTTATTAGGCAGACTTTAAGACACAAAAGGAAGCCGTATGGGCTGTGACCAACTATACAAGTGGTGGAACAGTAGAACAGATCGTATACCTCGTTCATTGTGGCATAATAGAACCGTTGATGAACCTCTTAACTGCAAAAGATACCAAAATTATTCTGGTTAATCTGGATGCCATTTCAAATATCTTTCAGGTAAGCCCTGACATGGTGGCTTTGTTTGAATTTGGGCTTGATAATAATTGGCTTACTATTTAGACTGGGAGGAGGGCAACTAAGTTTACTCATTAGTAGGCCACAGAATCAGCTTGTTTATGTGGACTACACTTAATTAAAAAATAGGACAGGGGGTAGGGCCTGTGGCTCAAGGAGTAGTATGCCAGCCACATATACTGGAGATGGGGGGGTTTAAGCCAGGCCCTGGCCAAAAACTTAAAAAAAAAAAATAGGACAGGGATTTATAAGCTATAAAAGAGATGACAACTGTGTGATATAATCTGAATTGAAGTCAAGTTCTTAGGTTGAGATTATTCCTACCTATTTATTTTGTTAATTATCTTCATTTCTGAATTTCATACAGAATTTTGGTGAAATCGGTTTTTGTTTTGTTTTGTTTTGAGACAGAGTCTCACTGTGTCACCCTCAGTAGAGTACTGTGGCGTCACAGCTCACAGCAACCTCAAACTCTTTGGGCTTAAATGATTCTCCTGTCTCAGCCTCCCAAGTAGCTGGGACTACCTGCCATGGTGCCCAGCTATTTTTTGTTGTAGTTGTTAGTGTTTGGCAGATCTGGACTGGGTTCAAACCCACCAGCACTGGTGTATGTGGCTGGCCCTAGCTGCTAAGCTACAGGCACTAAGCCATGAAATTTGAATGACAGTCTTTCTCTTTTTTTTTGGCTGGGGCTAGGTTTGAACCCGCCACCTCCGGCATATGGGACCCCGATGCCTTAAGGTTTCATCACTAATTGACCCAAGCATGCTAGCATATGGTCATAGTGCTAGTAAGCCCTACTCATAAACTTTCAGATTCTGGAAATTTTTACTTATAGAACTTGAGTCTACAATAATAAATGCTGCATTTCCATCACTGCCAGTAAATGATTTGTTAATATGTGGCCAATTTTTCTATTAACCCTTTTCTGAGCCTCTTAAATTATTACTATTATTTTGTTGTTGTTGTTGAGACAGAGTCTCACTATGTTGCTCTCGGTAGAGTGCTATTGCATCAGCTCACAGCAACTTCAAACTCCTGGACCTAGGCGATTCTCTTGCCTCAGCCTCCCAAGTAGCTGGAACTACAGGCGCCCACCACAACACCCAACTGTTTTTTGTTGTAGTTGTCATTATTGTTTTTAGCTGGCCTGGGCCAGGTTCGAACCCTCCACCCTCAGTGTATATGGCTGGTACTGTAACCACTGTGCTATGGGTGCTGAGCCTCTTAAATTATTTTGTAGCAAACTTATTATTTCATCTATAGATATTTATCTCTTAAAAGTTGAAGACTTTAATGGCTCCGCACCTGTGGCCCAAGCAGCTAAGGCACTAGCCACGTACACCTCACCTGGCAGGTTCAAACCCAGCATAGGCCCGCCAAACAAGGGCTGCAACTAAAAAATAGCTAGGTGTTGTGGCAGGAGCCTGTAATCCCAGGTACTTGGGAGGAGGAGGCAGGAGATTCGCTTGAGCCCAGGAGTTGGAGGTTGCTGTGAGCTGTGATGCCACAGCACTCTACCCAAGGTGACAGCTTGAGGCTCTGTCTCAAAAAAAAAAAAATTAACGTCCCTGAGTCTATAGCCTTCATTATACCTAGTAAGTTCTTATTTATGTATGTATTTATTTGTTTTTGAGACAGTCTCACTATGTCACCCTCAGTAGAGTACTGTTGAGTCACAGCTCACAGCAACCTCAAACTCTTGGGCTTAAGCTATTCTCTTATCTTAACCTCCCAAGCAGCTGGGACTACAGGCCCTCACTACAATGCCTGGCTATTTTTAGAGATGTGGTCTCCTTCTGGCTCAGGCCGTGAGCTCAGGCAATCCACCCACCTCTGCCTCCCAGAGTAGGAGGAATACAGGTGTGAGCCATCACTCCCAGTCTCCAATAAGTTCCTTTTGGGGGGGGGGTGGCCAGGGCCCAGGTTTGAACCCGCCACCTCCAGTATATGAGGCTGGCGCCCTACTTCTTGAGCCACAGGCACCGCCCCTCCAATAAGTTCTTAATAACATCAACAAATAGTCTGGGAAATTTGTTTTCTGTTCACCATAGGCCATCTTTGCTCTTAGACACTTTGACTATACCTTGGAATTACATAAGGTGCTTTTATAAAATAATTCCGTGTTTCTGTAGCAGACCAATTGAACTTCAACAATAGTGGGTTTTTGTTTGTTTTGAGACAGTCTCACTCTTGCCTTAGCAGGCTAGAGCCCTGTAGTGTCAGTCTAGCTCACAGCAATGTCAAACTCCTGGGTTCAAGCTATCCTGCCTCAGCCTACTAGTAGCTGGGATTATAGTCTCCCACCACAGCACCTGGCTCCTTTTTCTATTTTTAGTAGAGACAGAATCTCCCTTTTACCCAGATTGGTTTTGAAACTTCTGAGCTCAAGAGATCCTCCTGGAATGCTAGGATTAGAGTCATAAGCCACCATGCCCAGCCAGTGTAGTGTTTTAAAAGTTGCACAAGTGATTTTGATACACAGAATAATCTAGAGAACTTTTAAGAGTTCTGACTGAAAGCTGCATTTGAGAACCAGCTGCTAAGACTGGTATTTGATCACGTTGCATTTCAAAAAATGTAAACTGAACATAAACCATCAAATGGCTGTTGAAGTAACTGCTTTTTTCTATCTAACTAACATATATCAATATTCAAAGTATGGATTTTTTTTCATTAAAATAGAACATTCTAGAACATTTTCATTCTAAAATAGAACAAGCCAATAAACTTGAAATATATTTTTTTAGGCTGCTGAAAAACTAGGTGAAACTGAGAAACTTAGTATAATGATTGAAGAATGTGGCGGTTTGGACAAAATTGAAGCTCTACAAAACCATGAAAATGAGTCTGTATACAAGGCTTCATTAAACTTGATTGAGAAGTATTTCTCTGTAGAGGTGAGTAATGAGTGGTGATACTAACTTGGGAAAGTACACATGTAAGGTCAAGCCCGTAAGATATTTTTCCCCTCAAAAACTTTTTTTTTTTTTTTTTTGAGACGGAGCCTCAAGCTATCCCCCTAGGTAGAGTGCTATGGCATCACAGCTCATAGCAACCTCCAACTCCTGGGCTCAAGTGAGTCTTCTGCCTCTGCCTCCCAAGTAGCTGGGACCACAGGCGCCCACCACAGTGCCCGGCCATTTTATTTTGGTTGCAGCCATCTTTGTTGTTTGGCAGGCCGGGCTGGGGATTCGAACCCACCACCTTAGGTGTACGTGGCTGGTGCCTTAGCCGATTGAGCCACAGGCGCCGAGCCTCAAAAACATTTTTTTCCTCTATTGCCTATGCTGGGGCTCAGTGGCATCATTATAGCTTATTGCATCCTCAAACTTTGGGCTCAAGCAGTTTTCCTGATTCAACCTTTTTAGTAGCTGAGGGTGCATGCTACCACACCCAGCTAATTTTTCTTTCTTTTTTGAGACAGTGTCACTGTGTCATCCTGGATAGAGTACAGATGTGTCACAGCTCACAGCAACCTCAGACTCTTAGGGCTTGAGCACTCCTCTGGCATCAGCCTCCCCAATAGCTGGGACTTAAAAGCGTGCACCACTATCTGCAGCTAGTTTTTCTATTTTTAGTAGAGGTCAGGGTCTTATTCTTCTTCAGCTGGTCTTGAAGTCTTTTTGAGACAGTGGCGTCAGCTCACAACAATTTCCAATTCTTGGACTCGAGATTCTCTTGCCTCTGCCTCCCAGAGTGCTAGGATTACAGGTGTGAGCCACTGCACCTGGCCTTGGTTTTGAACTCTTAAGCTCAAGCAATCTGCCCACCTTATCCTCCCAGAGTGTTGGGATTACAGGTGTGAGCCACTGTGCCCAATCTAATTTTTCTACTTTTTATAAAGTTGAGGTCTCCTTATTTTGCTTGGGATGGTCTTGAACTCCTGGCCTCACCTAATCCTCCTGTCTTGGCCTCCCATAGTGCTAGGATTATAAGCATGAACCTCCTAGCTTGGTCTCAACTTAGTTTTCTGATCCTATAGTAGCATGCCTTAACCATTTGGATCCTCCCCCTCCCAGGCACTCATTATTTTGGCAAAGTTTCAGTGGCCGTCTTTGTCAAATATTAGAATGTCGTACAGGGTTAAAGGTGAAATATGCAGATGAAGACTTTAAGAATAAATATAGACTTCTAGGCAGCCTGCTACTTAGAGATGTGCCATATTTATGGGATTATATTGTTGTTTTTTGTTTGTTTTATTTCCAGGAAGAGGAGGATCAAAATGTAGTACCAGAAACTACCTCTGAAGGCTATACATTCCAAGTTCAGGATGGGACTCCTGGGACTTTTAACTTTTAGATTGTATAGCTGAGGCACAAAGTTGTTGTGTACTGCGTTTGGTATAAGTTTGTCTTACTATTTCTCTACTACGAACTCTTTTTAAATGTGGTTTGTTAATGTAGCACTTTTTTACAACAAAACTATACTTGAACAGTTCCAGACTGTACATACATACTGTATGGAGCCTGTCCTCTGAAAGGGTTTCTTATTTCTATGTGGAATTTCATATCTTGCAGTGTCCTGTAAATAAAGATTAAAGTCCACCCTTTTCTTTACTTAACCATTCCTATACTTTCTAATTGGGGGCTTTTAATGTTGCTAGTGAAGGGTAACCAAACCATCCTGATGTAACCAGAGGGAATCTTGGTTGCATTCATGTAATGTAAAATTTGTGTGATCATCAAGGATGCAGAGGTGATGACTTTTCCTGCCTGATTCCGAGTCCTCACTTTTGGTCCATGCTGTGTTCCCTCTTGGTAATAATGGCTGTTGGCACATCCAGATGTTAGTTACATCCTCTTTACTCCAGTCAGAAAAAATTTCAGTTTTCACAGAATAATGAATAAGATTTCTCAGAAGTCCCCAGTCAATGCCTCCTTAAGTCTTCACTGGCCAAGGAGATGGGCTAAAAATCTCAGTCTTAAATCCTGGGACAGCAAGTGGAATTAACTCCTCCCAAACTTCATTGCTGAAGAGGTTGATTCCAAGTAAATCCTGGCTGCACATTGGCATTGCCTGGGAAATTTTACCCAGAAGTTCTATCTCGTTCATGAGGGACAAGGGTCCAGATATTATGTCTTTTTTTTTTTTTTTTTTTTAATTCCTAAGTGCTCCTGTGCAGTGTGGATTGATAGCCACTGAGAAATACCCACGTAGTCAACAGAGAATGGATTCTGAGTAGCAGCTATAAAGGGTCAACTATAGTACTTCATAGACTTAGGAAAAATGAAATGCATCCTTAAACTACAGTGCTATCATTTCTGTTCATTTGATTAGTGGAAAAGTAATGAGCCAAGCCTCTGCTGCTGAAATTTGACAGCTTTATCTTCCCATGAAGATAAAAAGGTATTGATGGAAGTGGGAGTGTGGGGGTAAAGTGATTTAAGACCTTAAAGGGCTACTTTATTCAGTAAAATAAGATTTTTTTTTTTCAAGTCAGTAGAAATACAATGCAACAAAATTCCATTTGCCTTCTTGGCTATAAGGATTTTCTTTCCCTAGTTCATCAACATGCACATAAATTACCTTTTGCAGCTAACAGTTGGGTTTTTAATTTCTGTACATGAAAACTATGAAAAAATGTTTAATGCTTGTTTAGGTGCAAAACTAGAGAACACTGGCAAATGATACTTGAAACCCTTCTACAGCCAAGTTTCTAAAATGGAACAGTAAACCTCGATGTTACATGTGGTCCTTGTAAGCATAGAGCATTTTGTTAGGAACCCTGGATCACGTTCTCAGCTTTTCTTGTACAAAGGCTCCCATAAAGGAGAAGGGGAAGAGAAACAGAACTATGGCTCTACAGACTTCCCCTCTCTAAGTAAAAATGTTTAGATGTAAACCTCTACTTCCTGGGTTTTTGCTTTAAGCTAGGGGGAGCTTGATGGCTTCAGAGGGACGCTAGTGTGAAAGATAATGTTGATAAAACGTGTAAGGTTTGGATTTGTTAAAGGCATGACTCAATAGTGAGGTAATGGATGGGCAATAGCTGATTTCCAATTTTTTTTTCATATTTTAGATAAAATTCTTAGTATGCCAAGTTTCCTTGGAGATGTTAGAATCAATAAGAGACATTTGGATGTTTTTATTTAATTTATCTGTGGGTAAAACTTTTTGTCTTTGAGAAGGACTTTTCATAACCAGCTTGACTTTTAAAAGTCATGATAAAAATACTGTGTAACCACCAACTTCTCCCTCTTTCAACAGTGTTGATGTCTAAATTGTTTGTGATTTATTAATGCACCAAAATTTTTAGCTTCCAAGCAGTTTTAAATCTCATTTTAAGTCTCATTTAAAACTCATTTCAGACCTCAATAAATTCAGTAAGGAAATCTTTGCCTGTAAGTCTATCACTTTTTGTTATAGGTTAGTAAGGGTGGGAAGGTAATACTAATTTTATGAGGGAATTAGCAAAGTAAAACTGCCAATGCTTAATTTTTTTTGTTTGTTGCAGTAACCATTAAAGGGTAACACTATTAAAAGATAATATCAGTGTTAAAACATTTTATAAAGAATTGATTCAATTGCTGGATTGAATCTTGAGCCTTTAGTATCAAGGTACTTGACTATTTTTAGAACAAAATAGGAAATAAACATTCAACGCAATTCCTATCAAAATGCCCATGTTATTTTTCACAGAATTAGAAAAAACAACCCTTAAATTCAGATAGAACCAGAAAAGATCCTGAATACCCAAAGAAGCAATCCTAGTCAAAAGGAACAAAGTGGAGGCATCACATTACCTGTCTTCAAATCCTCGTACAGAACTATAATAACAAAAACAGCATGGTACTGGTGTGAAAATAGACACATAGATAAATAAGTGGAACAAAATAGAGAACCAAAAAAGGCCATATGACTCCAGCTAACTGATCTTTGACAATGTTGACCAAAACTTAGATTAAAGGACACCCTATTCCCGGTGGTGCCTGTGGCTCAGTGAGTAGGGCGCCAGCCCCACATACCAAGGATGGTGGGTTTCAACCAGCCCGAGCCAAACTGCAGCAAAAAAATAGCTGGGTGTTGTGGCTGGCGCCTGTAGTCCCAGCTACTCGGGAGGCTGAGGCAAGAGAATTGCCTAAGCCCAAGAGCTGGATGTTGCTGTGAGCTGTGACGCCACAGTGCTCTACTAAGGGCAGTAAAGTGAGACTCTCTTTTAAAAAAAGGACATCCTATTCAATAAACTGTGCTGGGAAAATTGAGTAGCCATGTGCAGAAGAATCAATCCAGACCTTAACCACATGCAGAAATCAAGATGCATTAAAGTCATAAATGTATGAATTTATAAACATTCTAGAAGAAAACCTAGGAAAAACTCTTCTGGACATTGACCTAGGCAAAGAATTCATGGCTGGGACCTCAAGCAAATCCAGCAAAAACAGAAATAGATGAATGGACTTAATTGAACTAAAAAGCAGAAATAGGCAAATTTACTATAGACAAATAGATGAATGGGACTTAAACTAAAAAGCCTCTGCAACACCAAAGGAATCAGCAGAGTGAACAACTTAACTTACAGACTGGTAATATTTGCAAACCTTTCATCCAACTAAGGATTAATAACCAGAATGTAAGAAACTCAATGACAACGACAACAAAACAAGTGGGCCAAGAACAAAAACATTTTTCAAAAGAAGACATGCAAATAGCCAATGTGTATATGAAAAAAATGCTCAATGTCACTAATCACAGAAATGCAAAGTAAAACCACCACTCTGGCCCCAAAGGTGGCTCGACTATTATACTAGATCTCTGGGAGGCCAGGGCAGTGGAGCTCCTGAACTCAGGAGTTCAAAACCAGCCTCAGCAAAAGTGAAACCCTGTTTCTACTAAAAATAGAAAAACTAACTGCAAGTTGTGGTGCCCGCCCGTAGTCCCAGCTACTCAGGAGGTTGAGATAAGAGGATCACTTCAGCCCAGGAGTTTGAGGTTGCTGTGAACTATGACGGCACTGAACCCCAAAGTGACTAGGAAAGACTGTCAAAAAATAAAACCACTATGCTGCTGGGTACAGTGGCTCAAGTCTGTGATCCCAGCACTTTGGGAGACCAAGGTGGGAAGATTGCTTGGGGCCACATGGAGAGACTCTGTTCCTACAAAAAATAATTTTAAAATATTAGCCAGGCAATGTGGCACACACCTCTAGCCCAGCTACTCAGAAAACTGAGATGAAACTATCACTTGAGCCCAAGAGTTTGAAGACTGCAGTGACCTATGATAATGACATTGCACTCCAGCCTGGGTCACAGAGCAAGACCCTATCTCTGAAAAAAAAAACCTGCATATATGTACCATGGAATACTACTACTCAGCAATAAGAAAGAATGAAACCATGTGTTCTGTAGCAACATGAATGGAACTGGAGGACATTATCTTCAGTGACCAACTCAGAAACAGAAAATTAAATACCACATGTTCTCACTTATAAATGGGAGCTAAAGAATGTGTCCATAGAGAGTGGACTAATAGACATCGGAGACTCGGAGGGTGAAAGAGTGGAAGGGTGGGAGGTGGGTATGGGATGAAGAATTCCTTCCTGGGTATAGTGGACACTCTGGATGATGGTTACTCTAGAAATCCAGATTCCACCACTACGCAATACATCCATGGAATGAAACTGCAATTGTATTCCCTAAATCCAAAAATTTAAAAATACATTTTAAAATTAAACATTCTATTTTCTAAGGTTGTTTGATCCCCCCCCCCCTTATCCTCAACTCTTCTGTGTCTGCACAATCACTAAGAAGATAAAAACCTCAGGATTGACCCAATGAGGTGGCTCATGACTGTAATCCTAGCACTCTGGAAGGTGAGGCAGGTGGATTGCTTGAGCTCAGGAGCTGGAGACCAGCCTGAGCAAGAGCAAGACCCCATCTCTAAAAAAATACCCAGATGTTGTGTGGGCCCCTGTAGTCCCAGCTACTTGGGAGGCTGAGGCAAGAGGATCACTTGAGCCCTTGAGTATGAGGTTGCTGTGAGTTGTGATGCTACAGCACTCTACTGAGGGCGACAAAGTGAGATGCTGTCTCAAAAACAAAAAACCTCAGGATAATTTCTTGTTATTGTGAATCCTCATCAGATTTATGTTCTAGCATTTGACCTTTTTGTTTATTTGCTTTTTGAGCTTCCCAGCAAGCAACACCAAAGCATCATGTTCCTTTTCATCCTACCAATGGCAGTAAGTGCAAAATCATTCTTGTTTGTACAGGTAGTTGGAAACCTTGTGAGTTGACAAACCCAAGTTCAGAGGGCCCTTAAGGGAAGCGTAACTGGCTACTCCTTACCTCCACCCGCCCTTGGTGAAACTTGCCAGAGCCCGGCTGACTGATTTTGAAAAGCCCTTGAAACGTGTCATTAATGGTGCTTTCTTTTGGAATTAGGCTGTTGACCTAATTTGTGATGAACAAAACCTGGCCAAATCATGCAGCAACCCCCCACCCAGCCCCCCAAGGGAAAGTGTTATTGAAAAGTGTTTTAGCAACATCATCCATTTAAGTTTCATAACCCCAGCTAATAAAGATGATAAAAAACACCCAAGCTATCAAGTGGGGGTTTTTGGAGGGCAAAAGTACAATTTAGTTTTGAGCATTTGTATGTAAAATGACATGTTGTTGGCATAGTCTGAAAGCATAATTCTGGTGTTTCTAAACACCCAGTTCCTCCTAAATGTTTGGGACAGTTTCACAACGCTGTGGAGGAGTTGTATGCACCAAACCCTTTTAAATTGATCAGCTTGTGCTTCCTCCTGGGCTGTTCACAGTCATAAATGTCTTTTCCCACCCCAGTTGTGGGAGGTGTTGTGGCATAGTGGAATGAACTAGAATTTAGGAGGCAGATCTATCTGAGTTTAAATTCTATCTCCTCATCCTTTGGGGTGATTAAAAGCAGTGCAATTGGGCCAGGTGGGGTGGCTCACTCCCAGCACTCCAGGAGGCCGAGGCGGGTGGATTGCCTGGTATCAGAGTTCGAGACCAGCCAGAGCAAGAGCAAGACCCCCCACCTCTAAAAATAGCTGGGCCTTGTGGCAAGGTGGCTGTAGTCCCAGCTACTTGGGAGGCTAAGGCAAGAGGATTGATTACTTGAGCCCAAGAATTTTGAGGTTGCTGTGAACTATGACACCAGGGCATTCTACCTGGGGCAAGAAAATAAGACTCAGTCTCAAAAAAAAAAAAAGAAAGAAAAGGAAAAAAGCACGATTCCTAGCATTAAAAAAAATACAGATACTAATTAAGTTTTACAGCTATTCCCAACCTTTAATTTTTTCCCCCAATCTTTTAACAGAAA
Source organism: Galagoides demidoff (assembly GCA_963574575.1). Classification (NCBI taxonomy): domain Eukaryota; kingdom Metazoa; phylum Chordata; class Mammalia; order Primates; family Galagidae; genus Galagoides; species Galagoides demidoff. The sequence continues at coordinate 330 of CAUYQV010002379.1, read as the reverse complement.
AAATTTTAGTTCTTACGTAGATCCCTGTATCAATTTAAGAACTAAAAGACTTATTTTACATTCTATGCTGTTTATTATTAGTCTTCCTTTTTCCCCAGGTATTAATCATAAACAAAAATCAACATCAGATCATCACATCAGGTTATTTCTATGGTCAATGATAGGATTCTCCCTGAAAATCAGATGTTTTGGCTCGGCGCCTGTGGCTCAATTGGCTAAGGCGCCAGCCACGTACATCTAAGGTGGCGGGTTCGTATCCCCAGCCCGGGCCTGCCAAACAACAATGATGGCTGCAACCAAAAAATGGCCGGGCGCTGTGGCGGGCGCCTG
>CAUYQV010002375.1:0-27393 GCA_963574575.1 Galagoides demidoff | reverse complement strand
TGAGTGAAATTGAAAAGACAAGGATTATAGAACAGATCAATAAATCCAAAAGTTGGTTTTTTGAAAAGGTCAATAAAATAGATAAACCTTTGGCCACCCTAACCAAGAAAAAGGAGTAAAATCTCTAATCTCATTCATTAGGAATGGTAAAGATGAAATAACAACAGACCCCTTAGAAATTCAAAAAATCCTGGCGTGGATGTGGAGAAAAGGGAACACTCCTACACTGCTGGTGAGAATGTAAACTAATATGTTCCTTTTGGAAAGACATCTGGAAAACACTTAGAGAACTAAAAATAGACCTGCAATTTGACCCTGCAATTCCTTTATTAGGTATATTCCCAGATGACCAAAAATCGCATTACAACAAAGACATTTGTATCAGAATGTTTATTACAGCCCAATTCATAATTGCCAGGTCATGGAAGAAGCCCAAGTGCCCATCGATCCACTAATGGATCAACAAACTGTGGTATATGTACACCATGGAATACTATGCAGCCATAAAAAAGGATGGAGACTTTACGTCCTTCATGTTCACATGGATAGAGCTAGAGAATGTTCTTCTGAGCAAAGTATCACAAGAATGGAGGAAAAAGTATCCAATGTACACACCCCTATTATGAAACTAATTTATACCTTTTATATGAAAGCTATAACCTAATAATAGCCTACAAATATGGGGAGGGGGGAGGGAGAAAAGAGGGGGGGATGGGTGGATGAGGGGAATTGGAGGGATCACTTCTGAGGTTTATCTTACAAGGGTGCAAGTGAATCTTTCTAAGAGTAGAATGTGAACTTTTTTAATTAATTGATAGCTGTATACATTAATGCAAACATGGGGTACATTGTACTGTTTTCATATACAATTTGAAATACTTTCATCAAGCTGGTTAACATAAATTTCATGTCATTTGCTTAGTCATTGTATCAAAACATCTATATTCTAGTTCTAGAAAAGTTCACTTGTACCCTTGTTAGACAGATATATAGGTGATCTTTCCAGTCACCCTCCCACCACCCAACCGCCCTTCTCCCCTCCCCTTCCCCACCCCCTCCCCGTATTCTTGGGCTAGAATTAAGTTGTATCTTTTGTTTGAGAGCTATAGATTAGTTTCATAAAAGGGCTGTTACATTGGATACTTTTTCTTCCATTCCTGATATACTTTGCTAAGAAGAACATTTTCCAGTTCCATCCATGTAAACATGAAGGAGGTAAAGTCTCCATTTTTCTTTAGGGCTGCATAGTATTCCATGGTGTACAAATACCACAGTTTATTGATCCATTCGTGGATTGATGGACCCTTGGGCTTCTTCCATGATCTGGCAATTATGAATTGGGCTGCAATAAACATTCTGATACAAACATCTTTATTGTAATGTGATTTTTTCTCTTCTGGGTATATACCTAATAATGGAATTGCAGGATCGAATGGCAGGTCTATTTTTAGCTCTCTAAGTGTGTTCCAGATGACTTTCCAAAAAGGACATATTAATTTGCATTCCCACCAGCAATATAAAAGTGTTCCATTTTCTCCACATCCACGCCAGCAACTCTGGCTTTGGAATTTTGTGATATGGGCTAATCTTACTGGAGTTAGGTGATATCTCATAGTAGTTTTGATTTGCATTTCTCTGATAATTAAGGATGGTGAGCATTTTTTCATGTCAGCTATTTGTTAATTCTCAGCATTTTTTCGTACTAGTATAACCATTACAGATTAAATTGACTTCCAACTACCACTTTCGCTATATTAAATCATATCGTCATGCGATGGCTTTCTTATTTCAATTCTAAGTATTATCTACTTTCTATTAGGAGCTCTTCCTAGACTCAAAGTTATTCCTAAATATGTGATACTTTGTCAGTTTGTTACCTAGCTATTGATTTCTAGTTTAATTGCACTGCACTAAAAGAATAACTTACCTGTAATGTAGGTATTTTGAAATTTGTTGGGACTAATTTGTATGGTTTTATATTTTAGGGAATTTAGTAAAAGTGTGTTTACAAAGTATAAGACTATTTTCCAGTTGTTAGATGAAACAATTTATCAACACCAAATAGTTAAAACGTATAACCAGTGTGTTTAAATCCAAATTGTTTGTGGCCTGTTTGTGTTATTCATTATTATTTTAATTGACCGACTACTGAGAAACGTATAACAGAAATTTCTACAATCATCATCTATGTATTTCCCTCTGCATTTATGTTAATTTTTTTCTTTATATATGCTGTATGTAGAAAATTATGATTTTAAGGCCACACAAGTTTAGAATTTTTTTTCCTCCTAGTGGAATTAGAACTTTTACCATGATATATGACTATTTTACCTCCAGAACTTTTTTGTCTTAAATTCTTTGTTATCTACTATATATATAGTATAAATATTTCTGAGTCTTTTTGTGTGAGGGAGAGGGGAGGAAAAAACATTACATTTTTCTGGCATGTGTTTTTTAATCCATTTATTTTTAAACTTATCTGTTCTTAAGTTTTAAGGAAGAGTTTTCTGAATAGCTAGATTTGTTAAATCAGTCTGATGATTTTTGTCTTTTAGCTAGCAGGTTAAATGCATATACATTAATTATGATAACACATGCATATATTTGTATTTATTGTAGTTTTATTTAGTGAACCTTAAACTTTCTGTGCCTATTTATTCTATTTATTTATTTATTTTTTATTTTGCAGTTTTTAGCCAGGGCCGGGTTTGAACCCACCCCTTCCAGCATATGTGTCTGGCGCCCTGCTCCTTTGAGCCACAGGCGCCATTCTATTTTATTTTATTTTTTTAAGAGTGGATCTTTTAGTGTTGCTGAAGATGGTCTTGAACTCCTGGGCTTTTTGCCTCCTGATTAGTGGTGATGACAGACATGCACCATCCCAGACTTGGAAGTTGTACTCTATGTAACCAGTCTGTAGTTGTGACTCAAGTATTATATTGTTTTCATATTTTATTAGCACACCACTGTAATAATAAAGACGCTCTGGCCTTTTCACTCCTAAATACTATAGTGTGCCACTGTTTTACAATGGTGATGGTGGTGCTTCTGGCTACCCTTGAGTAAACTTACACTTGAAAGAGACCTTTTTTAGGATGCACTGTGTATTTATTCAATTCAGTGCCAAATTCTTTTCTCTTTTTTTTCTTTGAGTAAGCAACACATACCTTGTGAATCACTGTATAGGATTTAGGTACAGTCTGGAGTTGAAAAATTTATTAAAACTAATAGGCCCCCAAAGGGCTCAAATCCGTGATCTTAGGCTAATTAGCTCTGAGCATCTAAACAAGATAAATACAACAACAAATCCATTATGGAACAGGAGAACAACATTAGGAATTTTAAGATTTTAATTTGTTGACTTTGAAAATTAGAGAAAGTCAGCAGCACAACTTTCTTTTTAGTGCCGAATTGTTCATCCTTCATAAGAGAATTCAAAGAATCATTTGATGTTTGCTTAGTCTTGATGAAATTGGCACTGGCGAGAAGCTACGAATTTTTACAGTCGGCAGATGTGAGCAAATACGTGACCATTGCTATCTTAGCACTAGCAAAATGACAGATGATTCATTATATTTCATAATTTCAAAGACACGGTATCTTAGTCACTTATTTTGAATACATTTTCCACTTAATTCCTTGTTAATTCAGTACCAAGCAATTAGTTTGTACAAATGGACACAGCGCAAACCACATGGATAAAGTTCAAGACTGTATTAGGTAGAGGGGGAAATAAAATTCATCGCATATTGTTCTTGCTTCATAGGTGTTACTTGGTAGGTGTTGTAAATACTATATTAATTAACTGGCACTGCTCAATTCTCAGCTAGGGCTTCCCTGGTAGGAGAATCGTCATTAGTACCTGACACAACTCCGACTTCATAAACATCCTGTTCTGTGTGAGCATCCGTTTTCACTTGCTTCTTCAAATCCCTTTCAGCTGTTTGTGACAGCTCTGGCAATACGTGTGTGTTATAGTCACAACTGGTTCTGTTTCAGAGGCAGCCGGGATCTCTGAAGTTAGGATCTGATTTATTAATGCAATAATATAACACGAAGCAGCATAATGTAGTACTAGTGCTTGACACCACTTTTAGGAAAGGAGGGAAAGTGTGGAATAGAGCTATTCACTGTGTACACTCTATGTTTGACGGCTTGTGGTTCTATTTCCAGATCTGTTACTTACTAACTTTGTTACTTAAAATAAATTTCTTAATTTTTCTGTGCTTACTTTTTCTTACGTTTAAACTGCAGCAATGTTAATCACCTAGGAAAAATACTGAAGGAGCCCATTTAAAAGCATTTGGCATTAATGGATACACAGTTATGGTAAAATAATGGTTAAAGTATTACTTTATATTGGATGTCTAGTTTTCATTTTGTCTTTATATAATCCTTTTGATATATTTTGAAAGTCACATTTGGATCAGAAAAAAATCTAAACATCTCCTGGTGGCTTAGAAAAATTTCCTGTTTTTTCTATTTCCATGGTACTTTCAATTTCATTAAATACTTATTTTATAGCACAATTGGTTATTTTATAGGTATTTTTTGTGAAAATTCGGTTTTCAATGAAATTTTATACTCAAATTTAATTTGATAAGGTACAAAAGGGAGCAAGGGGGGGTTGGAGAGATTGGCCTATGTGTACAAAGTTACAGTAGGTTGGAGGGGGTAGTTCTGGTGTTCTATCTCCTAATAGGATAAGGAGAGTTAACAAAAGTACCATGTATATTTCAGTCCCTGATTAACTTAGTTACTAGCTTTGGGTAGGCAACATGTGTGTCCAGTACAAGCAATAAATGTGGAACACTTGAGCCAGAGTTATGTCAATCACATACTTTCACTCAGTGGTCATGATAGGTAGACCAATCAGAACAATTCAAATAAAGTCTTTGTTGAACACTATATTTCTATCCCCTGAGAGTGTGTACTTTCTTTTCTTTTTTTTAACATATGCATGTGTTTATTTGGTTTCCACTTTTTGCCTTCAGACAATTAAAAAGGCTTAAAACTCAATAACAATAACAATGTTCAAGATAAAAAAAACCAAAAACCTTGTAAAGAACAAACGAAGATAAATACATTCAGAAAAGAAATCGGACGATTGCTGCAACGAAATATTGAGCAACAATAATAATGCAAAAAAAGGAACATTCACATTGTCAGATAAATGTATGTCTATCATAGAATTCTTTAACTCTGAGGTTCACTATGGAGTCGTCAGTTAATTTCTTCTTATTTTTTTTTCCAAAGTCTCAAAAAATGTGTACTTTCAAAATATTTCCTGTGACTAAAACTTTAGATTACTAAATTATTTGAACATGTCAGAAACATACATAATAATATAAAAACCGCCATATATTTTTACATTTAAAAGTAAGGTATATTTTAAGATTTAAGTCTGGGAAAGTAAATGATAGAGTCACAAAACTTTTAAGAAAAATTTGCAATGTTTTCAGGAAAATAATAAGGTATTTCTTTTTAAAAGACTGCCATCAATAATCAAATGCTTCTATTTTCAGCTAACATAATACTAGTGTTTAAAGAATGCATGGTGAGGAGAAAATAAGGAACTAAAGAACGAATTATTTTTCAAAATTATATTAGAAATATTTCACAGAATGTTGTGCTCAGAAATCTGACATGATTCACACATACACATGCATGCACGTGTACACATGACCTTCCTAGAATTTCAGTTCTGTTATTACAAAAGAACTATCTGACTCATCAAGCAATATTGTATTTTTAAACCATTCAATATCTTTAGGAGACCCCATGCTATGGTAACCTACATGGGTACCGCCAGTGCAATCCCCTGCAACATGACTTATCAGAAGTGAAGCCACAGGTTATTATTTTCTTACAGTCTTTTCTTGGCTAGTTTGCCAGTGACATTCCCAGTTTTCACACTGGAAGCATTGTATTTTAGGAATCCTTTTAATCCCAAGCATAATGATCACATTGTTGATGGCTTATTATTATGGTGGCAAACACTGTGTGTGGCATGGCAAGGAGTTGTACTCACAAACTATCTTCGATCTGAACTAAGCCAGATAAATAATAATATCTTTCTATATTTTCTTCTTAATTTCAAAGCGTTTAAATCTTTTTCAACACATTTTTGATTTATAGAATTTATTTTTATGGCATAAGATAGGACTCTAACTTAATCATCTTCTTTAAAGAATAGCCTATTGTCTTAGCAAAATCCATAGAATGATATAGCATCATAATTTGCTTAACAATGGGGCTAAGTTCTGAGAAATGAATCATTAGGTGATGCAAACATGAGAGAGTGTTCTTACACAAACCTCTGTGGCATAGCCTACTTACTGCACACCTAGGCTATGTCATATAGCCCATTGCTTCTAAGCTACAACCCTGTAAAGCATGCTACTGTACTGAATACTGCATGCAGTTTGAATACAATGGTATTTGTATATCCAACTATAGAAAATATCTAGTATTAATATGTTACTGTGGGGCTGAGCATGGTGATGGTTCACACCTGTAATCCTAGCACTCTGGGAGGCTGAGGCGGGTGAATTGCCTAAGCTCATGGCTTTGAGACCAGCCTGAGTGAGAGTGAGACCCCTGTCTCTTAAAAATAGATGAGCATTGTGGGCCACCTGTAGTCACAGCTACTTTGGAGGCTGAGGCAAGAGGTTCACTTAAGCCCAAGGGTGTGAGGTTGCTATGAGCTGTGACCCTATGGCACTCTACCAAGGGCAACAAGTGAGACTGTGTCCTAAAATAATAACGATAATAATAATAATGATGTTACTGTAATCTTATGGGATCATCATTGCATATGTGGTCTATTGTTGACAGAAAAATCATTATCCAAAGTACAGTCATATTTTTCTTATGGATATGAAAAGCATATAGACAGAAGGTACCAAAAAATGTATACATATTTTAAGACATGTTTTCTATGTATTATTTTCCAAAGTTGAATTAAAGTTACTGTTACTGGTCAAGTGTACCTAGACATGCTATGCACACCCATTATACCTGCAATTCATACATTTTTTTGAGAATAATCAATTTTACTTATGTATTTGGCTCTCCCATGATATACATACATACATAGATATTTGTATACATTTTACTTGTTGTTGTTGAGTTAATTAGGTGAGCATTTTTCCTCCTGTATTTTTCTACATATTCTATCCTGAGCCTTATGTTTCTAGCAACTATATAATTTATAATTAATTTGTCAATTATAAAAGAAAACCCCTTAGATATGTACAAAATGTTAGTAGCAACAGCCTCATTCAAAATAGCTAAGACCTGGAAACCACCCAAATTCCTATCAAAAGAAAAGCATTCATATGATGTGGTACTTTTCAGCAATGAAAGAAACAAATCCCTAATACAACAACAGGAATGGATGTTAAAATTGTTGAGTGAAAAAGACACAGATACACAGACAAGTGGAAATGCACAAAGGCATGCACACACACACAAAGCACAGTGCATGGTGCATGTCCACGGACAGGCAAGATTAAATGACAGTGGGAAGATTCAGAATGTGGCTCCCATGGGTTGAAGAGTGAGAACACAAATTGAGAGCATTGGGGCACCAGTGAATTTTAATTTTCAAAAAGGGTGTACATATGTGTGTGGACACATATATGCTTATTAAAATTTCATTGATAAAATATGTAGCAACATTTATGCATAATGAAATATATACACTGTTCTTTGTTATAAATTTCATAGATGCAAATAAATGTTTTCTATTGTTTGCTGAAGTTTGGTAACTGTTCATAATTAGTGCAATCTACCATTGATTAAACATAGCTGTGTCCCATCTGTTCAACTTTTTCACAATAACTGTATTGTCATTAAATCTGATATTTGATCTACTATAAATTACCACACTCTTATTTATTACGCTGAAGTCTCATTCAACTCCAGCACTAATTTTAAGCTACCCATGAAATGTCACTGAAGGTGGATTGAGATGATATGCGCAGTGGTGCATCATAGGCACGGCCACCATACAGACATGTTAGATACAAATAAGCTCAACACCATAAGTAATGGATAATATGGTAAAATAATTACAAATTAATAAGTCTAGACTATTATATTTTTTAAAATATATAGTTTAATTTTAAATTTACATAATTCAAATTTTAATGAGTTCCCACATTAACAACATGTTTGCAAAATTCCTGAGAAGTTTATATTTGCTTCTGCTAAGCCTGTCTAGCTGACTCCAGCACACTATAGGCCATGAGGAAGCTTTTTGCAGTGACGATCATGTTCCACATCTTGTTTTGAGAAGTAGTGTTTTATATGGGTATATTCCAATATCAAAGCTAAATCATCTAAACACATAAAAATATATGTTGAAATTTGGCTTAGACTTGCTTGAATATGTGGGTTGTGAAGAGGTAAGGATAAATATCTTTAAAATATTTATTATTTGTATCCAGAAATATGATATGTCTATTCTTTTATTTTTGATTATTTTGTGAAAGAAATCTTTTGTTTGCACATTCTTTCGTGACTTTTCTTTTTGTATTATATTACTAGAGAACTATTGACCCATGATTATTTTTTAATATTACTAAGTTTTCTGTATAATGTTAAGACTCCTCAGTTAATTCATTGGTGCCATATTAATAGTCATCTACAAATAATGATTTTTTTAAATTTTTATCTTTATTTATGTATTTTTTTTCTTTGGTATTGTACTCTCACAGTGCTTTATATATAATTATTCTAAAGTTTGGGCATTGTGAATTGAGAAGAAATTATGAATTATGAACATATCAATCAAAGTTGAAAACTTTGATTTTTGTCTATGATTCCTAGAAATCATCATTTTATATTGGAATTTCTCACGTTATTTTTAAGTCTTGCTCAATACTAAATCTTGATTTAGTCTGGCACTAGCTAACACAGCTTTCTGCAATGATGAGATGCTGTATAGACAAATCTGTTCAGTCCAATGTTTTATTCACTATCCCCAGTAAGCTGTGTGTAATGTAAATGTGGCTAACGTGACTGAGGCATTCATATGTACTATTTATTCATAATTTTGTTTATTTTTATTTAATTAATTTAGATAGCTACATCTAGCTAATGGCTACTACATTTGGACAATACAGATGTAAACATTTTTATGGCCCAGGAAGCTATTATTAAAAAGTCAAATGTCCCTGGGCCAGAGATCTCCAATATATTTATCTACATCTTTCACTACATTAGACTTACCTTTACCTTCATCGTTGTGGCTTTAATATGCCCCTTTATCAAGGATACAGTTGAGAATTTTCTTTGGTTGCTTGGGTGATTTGGGTTTTCCAGACACTGTGAACATTGAAATATCTATTTTCTCAATGTTTATGACTGCATAGAAAGATCTGTCAGAACAGTCTCTTTTGCTCTCTCCTGGAAGCTGGGTTAAAGTGCCAACATAAATTCATTTGGCAACTGGGTATGTGAAAGGTCTTCCTAATTTTATGATTACAGATTTGGATAGGTCTTTTTACCAGCACAGTGAAAACTCTCTTTGGCCTCTAATTTAATTCGGACAAACAAGTTACCAGTAGCAGTGCTTGGTCCGTGAAAGATCATTGCAAGGCCATATATTCCAGTACTATCGTTTATTATAGAAACTTATAGATGGTAATTGCTTATCTCTAATTATTAAAGTACAGAGAGACTTTTCCAAATATAGATAGACTAATTTCTTACAATAACAACATTAATCTTGAATGGGGTTTCCTCTATAGGGAAAATTTTATTTTACCTCAGTTAGCAATGGGGCACATACCTTATACAAGCAAACAAACAAAACATAACACGTAAGTAAATACATATGGATGACTGCCAGAGGCCAGTATCTTCTCCTTATTCCTATACCCATACCCTTCGTAACTTGACTTTGCAAATCTCTCCACAAAAAGGTAACGTCTATTTCCTTCTCTACTTAAATCAAGGCTGGCTTTGACTACCAGACAATGGCAGACGTTGCACTTGTTCTTAGCTCTATGCTTTAAGTGGCCTTGTGTACTATTGCTTGCTCTCTTAGAATCTTGTTCAGTCACTAAGTGAACAATCCCTGGCTGCCCTGCTCCTCAGATAGAGACCTAGCATTTTGGCTAAGGGCATTCTAGACTAATTAACCTTAGGGTTCCTTACTACCTTGCACATATTAGGGGATCTATAAATACTGAATGAGTGAATGAGTGCTGTTTTCTTGCTCAATCCTCCATTTGCATATAGAATAAAACCAGAACTTCACTGTGCCTTATAGGGATTGCATAACATAGGTCCCTTCCTCCTACTCACACCCTGTTTCACGCTATTTTCAGCAGTGTTATATTTTACCATTCCCCATGTGGCACACCCATTCTCACATCCAGACCCTTTTGTTGTTTGGAGATTCAATATAATCCTATCTTCTTTTTAAATCTGAGAAAAGCTTTCCCAGTGTTAAACACACTACAGTCCAGACATCCCTTGGTCACTACCACCTTATGACATTTTGATATTTTATTAACTCCCTTTCTTAAATAAAGTCATCATATTTCTTATTTCTTTTATTTGTTACCTTATTAAAGTTCATGAGATTTTTTTTTAAGACAGAGTCTCACTATGTCACCCTCAGTAGAGTGCAGTGGTGTCACAGCTCACAGCAACCTCAAACTCTTGGGCTTAAGTGATTCTCTTGCCTCAGCCTCCCAAGTAGCTGGACTACAGGTACCAGCCACAACACTCAGCTATTTTTTGCCTGCAGTTGTCATTGTTGTTTGGAAATGGCCAGTGCCCTACTCACTGAGCTATGAGCACCAAGTCGAGTTCATGAGATTTTTTTTGTCATGTTCACTATTTCACAAACTGCTATTAAGCATTTAGACCAAGGAAAGACATTTAGTAACATCAGTACATAACAGATAAATGATCGATGTGCATGTAATGTCCCTAATTGATAAAGAGATAAGAAATATCCAATGTTCTTTACATATTTTCTGGATTAATTATTGCTATAACTTGAAACATCAAAGAATGTTTTTATAACCTAAGCTTTCAAGTGCAATGTCCCCCCACCTCTCAATTAACTTTTTACAAAAGAAATTAAAGTAAAATCTCCGTTAGGGCAAAGTAGAATTAGAACAGATGAAGAATGTCAAGTTAATTTTGTATGATCAGAAGTGGATGGCCAAGTGGTAACAGCTTAGCAAAACAAAAAAGTTGAAACATGGCTATCATGTAGGAAGCAGGAAAAAAACCAGTTTGTACAGCAAAATTACCTAAAAGCTTCATAATTGGAGAAGACAGATGCCTTTGAAGGGTTGTGTGTGTGTTTGCATGAGAAAGCACAGTATAAAAGCAGGAGAATTCTTTAATTATCAGAGTGAAACATAAGAAACAGTTAAATCCCCCAAATTCCTCTTCAATCTCACATTTAATGCAACCCACCCAGGTCCACCCACATACTCTCATATTCATTATCAAAACAATGGGAGAAACTTTACCCGCCTGCAAAGTTGATGCAAAATTCTATGGGCTTTTGGTCACTGCCCAGAGGAGAGGGTAAGAATGAGGTGCGCTATACACATGTATTAATTAAAATCACATGCTGAATAGTGACAACCAAGTCTCCTTTCTTCTCTGTTTTCAGAATGCTGGATTAGAATTTTATCTCTATGGCTAAGGGTTATAGGAGTTTTCTTTAGTGAATGGGACAAGCCAAACAGAAAAAGAACAACAAATAAGATTTACAAGTCCCTCCTAAATTCTTATCAAATCAACCTATAGTAAGACCAGGTAAAAAGCCTTGGGCATACTGAGCTTCTAATCAGCTATTTAGTATGAACTGGCGGCCAATAAATAATTAACATCTGAGTTAAACTTCAACATATGAGCCGGATCAATTAACAAGAATAATGAGAGGAGAAAAGGAACAAGAAATAAAGGAGATAACACAATGTATCATTTACTTTTATAGGAATTAATTTCTTCAGATGGATACTAACAAGATAATGCAGCAGAATAGAATAGTTAAAGAAACAGGTTACATTTAGAAAATAAGGAATCGCTCTTGGTATCAAATTAATAATGCTAAACAATAGCAACAATTGATAACAGAGATTTTTAAAAAGTCTATTGAAATTTTAGATGATCGAATTGGGGAAGGTTCCCAAAAAGGGAAACAAAAAGACAGACAAGAGTAAGAAAGAAATACGAGACAGTGAAGGGTTAGAACCAAAGGTTCACTATTCAGCTGACATAGGGAGAAAGGATGGGCAAAAAATTGACCCCAAATAGTAGATATTGTCTTGGTATCAAAAGGCATAGTTTTCAGATTTAAAAATAATCATTGAATTACTCATTCCACAAAGTATATATATTTCAAAAGACCGTGTTGTTTATGATAAATGAAAACAGCTATAAAAATCTAATTGTGAAAATTCAAAATGTTATAGAGCAGAGCTAAAAATTTGGGAGAAAAAAAAGAAGTCAGGGATCACAATGCTATAATACTTCTCAAAAAATTTATAAAAACTAGAAGAAAATGTGTTTTGAAAATTATGGGACCAATGGGTTGGCATGCCATGCCAAACTTTTTTGTATACCCTCAGTTGAGATAAGATTATACACTGCCTATGCAGCTCTCCTCAGAAAACTGTTTGAGGATCTACTCCAAAATATAAGGATATCAATCAATTAAGAGCAAGAATTGGAATGTAGGAAAGACACAATCAAACGTAAGACAGAGTCATAAGGATTCTAAAATTATGATGGACTGATTCCCAGAACAACTCCTTGGAAGCAGAATTAGAGGGCAGAAAGCCAGAGTACAGCAGAGGAGGCGAGATGCCGGGAGAAACCTTAAATACGTGCCACCATTCTGAGAAATGTTACAGTTTTGTTAGTAACACAAGTGTGAGGTTTAAGTCGTGAGGAGTCCATTGAAAGCTGAGAAAATGATAAAGGAAAATGATTTGTATTGATGAGACAAAACAAGAATCTGGGTAAGAAAAAATGTAATCAGAATATATTCAACATAAATAATATTAACATAATTATAACAATTTAAACAGTCCCTATTAACAAGACAGATGATATTGTCATACACAGAGCATGGGAGAAGGCAATGAATGTTTGTGTAAGCGTCGTGAAAAATATTATCTTTCCTTTATACAGAGAGGCATGAAATCTAGACAATTTTTGTTTGATAGTTTTTTACAGATTTGAAAGACTCACAAGCCCAGAGTCTCCCATCCTAATTTTCCTAGGGTATGCTAAATGTGCATATTTATTTGGTGAAAATCCATCAAAGACACCATTCCTCTAACATGATGCATCACGAATGTACTTGCAGGGACTCATGGAAATGCTGCTTAATGCGCTGTTTTCATTCCAATTTTTCACAGCCCATTGAAATATACACTGCTAATGAGGAACAAGTGCTTTGAAGATACTGAATGGGGCCACACAATGAGCATATCATGTATACCGGAGCACACAGCATGCAATACAAAGTCATATCAATAAATTGCTTATTACGTACACCTGCGTGTTTCAAGCCATTGTAACCATAGTGTTCAAAAGTCCATATATTATATATTTTTTTCTGAGACAAAAAAGGGAGAAATAGCTACTTAAGAATATTATTTAGGACAATGGCAGTAAAAACAAGGAACATTTTGTGTGAGTAGTGTGTGAGTAGTATATGCGTAGCATAGAGAATGAAGATTACATTTTTTATTACAAGCCTTATAAGGATTGCTTGACTTTTAAAACAATCTCTCACCTATAATGCATAATGCAAGGGTACATGTCAGATCTATTAAGTATAGAGTATAAATGTCTTAACATAATAATTAAGTAAACAGGATGAGGTATATATTAACCAGTGTGATGTAAGCATTCCTAATACTATATGAAATCAGCACATGGTACCCCATAAATGCATTAATGTGTACATGATCTATGTGTTTATGATTTAATAAAAAAGATTAAAAAGAAAAGTAAATAAAACAATCTCCATGTATTTCTTTGACAAAAAAATTAAAAGAAATAAATTCAAAACCTTTCTCTCTCTTTACTACATAGAGATTCTTTTGCTGTTGAATGTTAAATGTGAGAGTCTTTGTGCTCACCTGCCCGGAATTTATCAAATATGCGTATGTTTGATTTAATCTGATATTTTGATTGAGTATATTTTCAACCAGAAAATTGAGGGAGACTGCCAAGCTCAATTACCTTAGACATTATACTTTTGAGACATCATATTATATCTCAAAGACCTCTTAGATCTGTTATTTTAAAAATTACCATAAGATCTCATCATTAACAAATTTCATTACCAACATTGTAAGTCTCCTCTGACCTTGTGGCCTCATTTCAATTACATCTGACACAATTACAAATTTTATGAAATAGTAGTACTTATCATTTATTTTCAACACAATACCTTAATTATTTATTTCTTATAAGTCTTAGTGATTAGCTAAGCTCATATGTATTAAATATAAATTACCGTGCGGGGCCCTTAAATCAGATCAACACAGTTAGCAATAAAAGGAGAGCCTCAAAGAGCAAGTGAGCAATATTTTTCCTACAGTAGTGAGTTTATCTTACCTTTTATTCTCTTTAGAATTTAGATAATGTGATAAAGTCCATAAAAATAAAATGTCCTGAGATTTTATGTTCTAGAAATCCATATAACATATAATTTTCTAATACATTTGAAAGGCTATAGTTTCTTAATATGACATAGGCGTATGGTTCTTGAGAGCAAAAGAAAATAAAATGGTAAAGCATTATCTGGAGAAAAGTTCCTAACATAATTTTTCAAAGAGAAAGTAAATGATATGTAAAGGAAATAGTGGTGTATTTTAGAGGTAGCCAAGCCTATAATAAAAGAGATGCTTACAGTGTGCTGTAAAAAGACCATCGATGGGTTTCAACAAGACATGTGTACTATTAACATGAATACCACAAGTTATATTTAAAAGTAAATGTACTATAAGAAAAAAAAATACAGAGTGAATTGCGAATTCACTCCCTGTGTCCATCTCATCTTAATTACTCTGTATGTGCAGGTCACTAAGTCACACTGTGTTGACTGTACTGACAGTATTTTTTTACCAACGGTATGTACAACTATGCCTGAGAGGGTAAGTCAGTGATGAGGCCAAAATGGAGAAACGAGATCACAAGCCTAACTATCATTTCCTCGGACTTCAGTTTCCTTTTATGTAATGTGTAAACCAAGCAGGTAAATAAACCAACATCAAAAGAAAAAGTTGCAACCTTATTATAAAATGTCACTCCTTCGTATAAGGGAGCAGTATCCTTTGAAGTAGTAAACGGCAGAGTAAAATATCGGTACAAGTTGAAGCTCCAGTTTAACAGACCTGATTTGGGTTTTCCACTTGACCTGTCTCTACTCATGTGTACTTAGCTATTCCTCTTATTTTTTATAACTCAGCATTATAATTTTTAAATCAATGACAATTATAGTAACCTGCGGATCTTTGCTGTGTTTCCTGAACAACTGTTCTGCATAGGGTATTTCATATAGTGTTTTAAGGGACAAAACACTGTAGAAATCTCAATGACAATAACAAATCTGTAGTCATTAGTTCATTAAATTTCTTGTAGTAGGTCACTAAAACACATTATAAAATGAAGATGTTTATGTTACCAGTTAGATTCAACCAAGTGCAAGGCCTTCCTTTTTCTTTCTCTTTACCTCATGTATTTTCTTAATGATGAATGAATTGCCTTTGGTAAATTAGCCCTTTGTTCTACCAACTCTTTTTTTTTTTTTTGAGACAGAGCCTCAAGCTATCCCCCTAGGTAGAGTGCTGTGGCATCACAGCTCACAGCAACTTCCAACTCCTGGGCTCAAGCGAGTCTCCTGCCTCCGCCTCCCAAGTAGCTGGGTCACAGGCGCCCATCACAATGCTTGGCTAGTTCTACCAACTCTTAACTAATAGGTAATTATCTTCTTTGCACTTTAGAAAGCAAATTTTTATATCTTAAAGATTTTTAACTTTGGTATTTTTGTTAAAAGTCCATATAGTCTTTGTCATAAGATCTTATTCAATGGAAACTAAATTAATTTAGTTTCTAAACTAAATATTAAATTATACCATGAGAAGAGCAAATTTTCTTCCTAGTAAATCTAAGACCTTGATCACATTGGCCAGTTTTATGTTTATCCAAGGACTATGAAGAACAGTACGAACCTCATTCTGTGTTTTGACTACATGGTATGTTTAAAGTTTTAACTATGTATTATCTTTATTGTTAACAAAGATTATTGTTAAAAAGATTTAAGATTATTCTTAAAACTTCTAGAATCCAACGGTAATAAAGGAAAAAGAGATTTGGAATGTTGTGTGACCTCAGTATACCTCCTCTTCTTTTACCTCTTTTTAAAAATTTTTTTAAATTTGAAGGTTTTTCATATTTAATATCATGCAGTGTTACTGCGAAGTTTAAAAATAGCTTGACTTAAATGACATTTCTGGCTGACATCCTGATACTCACTATACCCAGCAAAGACTAATTATTAGCATGACTTTAATTAAATAAGCATTTTCTTACTTGATTGTTCTGGAAAATGTCTCTTTTAAAAATTATTTTATTCAGATAAATCAGATGGAATGTTGCAGCAATTGTCTTTAGAAATACTCCCTGGGATGTGATTGAAGGTAAACTAACTAGAACAAGACACCTTTCTTAAAATACATCCACTTATACCCGCCATCATAATACAAGTAGTTTAATTTCTAATTACTCAGTTAATGAGGTGAGCAATAGAAAATGTTCATTTAATGAGAAATCCTAATTTTCAAATATTGAGCAATTTGTGCTTTATTAGGCATTAACAGAAATGCCCATATTCCAAATCAAAAGAAATATCATAAAAAGAAATCAGATTCTTTCACAAATTAAGTAACAATTCTACATTTAAAGGGCAATGTTAATTCCATATTTTGAAATAACATGGAAAGTTTCAAAGGTGGCTTTCTGCCTATTAAATGTATTCAACTTTTATATGAATAAAAAACATATATTCGAGAGAAAAAATTAGATACAAATGGAGATCAACATTAAGAACTTTCTATTTATAAAAAGGATAAACCATAACATCATACTATTGATTTTAAAATATACTGCATGATTTTAGCAAATAACAAACCCCAAAAAAACTAACAAAATCAATTATTTGAATAATTTAAAAGTTTGTGCAGAAATAAATTTAATGAAAAGTATTGTAACAATTACATTCCCACGTGCACATTGCTGGGTCTCAATTTGCAGCAGTACTGTCAAGAATTTGGGTTTAACAAGAATATTTTAAATTTGATAGAGTTTGGTATTGTCATCAAAAATTATGAACTTGTAATATGAATTAAATCCACCCATGCAGAATATAACAATTGAAACAATCTCCTCTCAAACTATTTTTTTTAAATATTAGAAAAGTTTAAAACTTAGGAAGAAAATTCTTTAGATGGACTTTTAATGATGAAAGCAGGGGGTACATACAATACAATACCCTGACATAGCTCTTTGTACTTTTCCCCCCTCACCTCTAGGATTTTATATTGGAGGAAAATCAGCTTCCCTTACTTGAAGACAAGTTATAAGCTAGTTTGTTTGTACTTCCATGTCAAAAACTTGGCCGTTGTAACTGACTCTTCATGCCTATTTTATATTATTATCTTTCAAGGTAGCCTTTATTTTCACAAAGCAATGGAAGTTCTAGAAATTGAAAGACCTTTGAGTCCTT
The DNA here is from genome assembly GCA_963574575.1 of Galagoides demidoff. Taxonomy (NCBI): domain Eukaryota; kingdom Metazoa; phylum Chordata; class Mammalia; order Primates; family Galagidae; genus Galagoides; species Galagoides demidoff. The sequence goes on along the minus strand of CAUYQV010002375.1, from coordinate 9,608 downwards.
CCATTTTACAAATGTGAAAACTGTAGAGGTTACATCACCTGGTTAAAGCCACTCATCCTGTTAGCAGGAGAAGATTAGGTATATTACCATTAATACAGTGATTTCCTCTTCAATACAATAAGATTACTCAAAACTTGATAGTATATAATTCTCTATGTTCAGATATTGGCTGCTTACCTGAATATCAGTCTCAAGGGTAAACATATTGGATAAGAAGACCAAGTAGGCCTTAATAATTTTTTCTGTGAAATGTTTAAACAATAAAATTAAGACATTGGTAGATGACTGTATGAACTTAGTATACATTTAAGAAATATTATTAATATGTAGAATTTCAAGAAACACTAATGAAACATAATCAAAATGTATAAAAGCTTTAAAAATCATTAATTTTTATAATATACAACATTTAATTAGAAATCTTACATTTGTTCTTGATTGAAATGAAAATGCCTAAAACTTAGCTTTCTATTATCTCCTTGACTACAAAAAAGATCATAAAATTCAAGTCCTATACTGATTTAAAATTAAATACATAACCCCCAATGGGTCAAATTGGCAAACTACGAACAATGATATACATAGTTTTTGTCTTAAAATAAGATTTAACTCACAAATGACCTTTGCGTAAGCTTTGCTAAAGAACTTGATGCATTCATATATTTTAAAGGACCAGAGCTAATATCGAGAAAATTAAATGGTAACTAGTTACAAATGAAGTAACTTTCAGAAAAATGAAGTAATTTTCAGAAATAAAAATCATAGTTTGATGTTGAAACCATTGATCTTGAGTCAGAGAATGATAAACTTTTAACAGGAAGATGAAAAATCTAATTTATTAAATGAAAATTCATTTCTAGATTACTTTGAGCAGGAGAGGAATTATTTTTATTTTCATTTTATCTTTTACCTTTTTAATCTTTCTTCATTTAATCAACATTATTAATTTGTATATAATACATGAAGTAACAGGAAATTTCTATACTCTATCACTGATTTTGAATAATTTTTGAATTCAGTCACCCGTTCCTAATGTACTAAACAATTGAGCACTGTCTACCTCATCCAACAAAATGTCATTACCTATTAAAAATTAACTTAGCACATGTATCCATGCTAAAAGATAAACTTCAATTATTCAGAGTTTTATGTCTTGCAACATCTTAACATGATGAAATACCTGAAAATAGCAATTTTCCTTCTTCAATGCTTAAATAATTCTAAGTGGCCTAACAATCATAAAATAGATTTAAAACAAATAATCTTGAAAAATGTAGGATTACATGCAGATTTTTACCATTCTGTAAAATATTTTATACAGTGTTTCTTATTCATCTTTCCATGAAAGTGCTAAATACTGTCTGCATTTTTAACATTTCCCCACATTTGCTTTATTATTATATTTTATTTCAAAAGAATTGTATAGTCACCAATTAAAAAATAATATGTCTATTTCTGAGCTCCTCTCAGACCAAAAGTGATATATTCAAAACTATAGTACATTCATAAATTTGGGAAATTAATTGGCATGATATACATCCAGAATTGAATATTCACCTTTATAAAAACTATAAAATATGGTTCTTCATCAATAAGTGTCACTGGAGTAAACATTTTTTATCTATTACTCAATGCTCACCTATCTCATTAATCTGAAAATGTTTCCTGAGCAATTATCACCATTATAATTAAATTATTTTAACCACATTGCATGTCTCTCTTTCATTTAAATTAATTGTATTCTTTGTTAAATGTATGGACTTTCTCATACTCTAGCTCACTATTCCTTCTACCATTTCCTTTATTTTATTCCTTACCATTTCTTTATTTTATTTCCTTCATTGCTAGCACAACTTCATTCTTTCATGTGTACCTAGTTTTCTATTTGGGATAACACAGTATTTAATAGAAACTTTAAAAGCTTTCTGAATTAGAAGAAGTTACAAATAACATTTAAGACTTAAAAAAATACTATCAATTTCTGCCTTTTTAAATAAGACTGAAGTTGCATAAATGGTGTGGTTTATGTTCTTCATTGGGTTATACAGAACACATAATCATATTTTTTTGTAGATAATGCAAGCATGGTAAAATAATATGTACAAAAGTCTAAGATATAATAATCAAATAAAAACTGTATGGGAAGTTGCGTACAGAGGCAATAGAGTGACTACACCTCCCTTGAATCAGTCTGACTATCAGCATTGCTTCACTTCAGTGTGTCAAGTTATATGAGTAGCCCCCAGCAGAGCTCAGCACAAAATGATCATCCTTCTCTTTGTGTAGGCCACTTCCTGTTTTACATATGCAAAGACTTTTAAGAAGGAGTCAATCCCAGCCTTCGCTTTGGATGTACTATTTAAACTGTATACCAATACACAATATCACTAAAAGTTGCCACTGCTTTTCTTTTAAACATAAATTAGCTATAGAACTTTGAATCGGTTCAGAGTTTTGATTTCTGTTGAAGAAAACAACCTTTTCCTGAATCAGTCCATGTGTAAATATAGAGTATTTGTGTATGGCAGTCTTTTCGTTCAGATAAGAAGATAAAATTACACACAGTTAGTATTAGGTAATGGCAAATTCACAAATGATGACAGGCTGAAGGATTTAAAAGCTAATAATGAGAGACCAGGAAGAAAATCATTTGGACCAATTTTTAACAGATATTTTTGAGAGAAAATGAAATGGAAAACTAACAGAAGAGTTTGCTTACAGGTTGTCTTCAAAACAACTTGCATTTACAATAGGAAATAAAACTACTAGAAGTTGGCAAAAAGAAAAAAATTCCTGAAAAGGAAGTTTATTTCCCAGGATAATCTATCATTTAGCAGCTATGCTGGTAAGGAGCATAATATAGTGTATTTTCATATTCCATTGAACTCTGCACAGCTTCCCCCAAACACATAACAAATGAACAAGTGCAGAACTCTAGGATTTTATTTAATTCAATATTGCATAAATATTAAATGCAGGCAGGGAGTTGTAAATGGCAAAGGGAGACTCTGCTGAATCTAAATTGTGATGAAAATACCACAGGGAAATCATGGTCCCAATTTGCTACTTAGGAAGAAAATTTATGTGAATAACAATACCGGACTCTTTGAAAACCTCCCTTTAATGATTATCTGCCATGTTGTGTTGTTAAAGTAAACTTGTTGTTGAATTTTGCTTTTCCTTAGATGATTCACATCGATGTCACTCCCAGAGTGGGTCCTTATCCTACCCTAAAATGAAAACTGCACATTTACTCAGCAGGAACTGGTGCTTTGAAAGTCATATTCTGTTCTGTGACTAGCACAATGCCAGAGCTCAATAAATGTTACAAATACATAATTAACTGACAATAATAATCAACATTCTTCCTTTAAAAGGATCCCTGAAACACTGCCTGTCGACAGTGAGCTCCCAACGTCTCATTTATTTCCAAGTTCAAAACAGTTTTCACTCAAATCGCTGAACATTGGGTTTGAAGTATCTTCCTAAATTGATTCTTTTGTTCAAAATAAATCATCCGTACCTTTCTGTCTCTGTGAATGTTGGATCTTAATGGTTCCTTCTCTCTCAGCTTGTCATCCTACTCTATAAAATAATGTAAATTCAAGTTGTAAGAGTGGTTGTAAAAAAAAAAAAAAAAACAGTAGTTCTTGAATATGGGTGGACCTGAAAAATATATTTCATTTTCAAAAAATCATTAACGTCAATTAAAGCTCGTCAAAAAATGAGAATATTCTGAGTTCTTTTTAGAGATCTTTGAACTACATTGACCTGGCCCAAAAAAGAATGGGAAGCAGAATAGCCTAGAGACAGTACAATAGGAAAATAGATGGGATTTTCCATTCACTAGTAAAAGAGCCCTCTGTGTCTTGCACGGTACTACACTGGAATTCTGCTGTGTTTTCACTTAAGCTTATTCTTTGGTACTTTTTTTTTTGGGGGGGGGAAGAGTGAGTAATTTGCCATACTCTTCAGCATTAAGAATAATAAGCTAGTGTGCTAACATGTATAAACCTTTAAGAAATATTAGACCAAATGAAAGCTACAACCTAATTCTAGCCTAAGAATATGGGGAGAGTGTGGGGGAAGGGAAGGGAGAAGGGCAGATGGGTGGTGGGAGGGTGACTGGAAAGATCACCTAACAAGGATACAAGTGAACTTTTCTAGAATTAGAGTATTTTTTTTTTTTTTTTGAGACAGAGCCTCAAGCTATCCCCCTGGGTAGAGTACCATGGCATCACAACTCACAGCAACCTCCAACTCCTGGGCTCAAGCGAGTCTCCTGCCTCCGCCTCCCAAATAGCTGGGACCACAGGCACCCGCCACAACGCCCAGCCATTTTTTGGTTGCAGCCATCATTGTTGTTTGGTGCCCGGGCTGGGGATTCAAACCCACCACCTTAGGTGTATGTGGCTAGTGCCTTAGCCGCTTGAGCCACAGGCGCTGAGCCTCGAATTAGAGTATGTTTTAACACAATAACTAAGTAAATGACACAAAGTCTATGTTAACCAGTTTGATGAAAGTATTTCAAATTGTCTATGAAAACACTACACTGTACCCCATGTTTGCATTAATGTATACAGCTATCATTTAATAAAAAAAAAAGAAATATTAGACCACAATTTCCCCTCCTTCTTGAACCAATATGTTCTATGCATTTTAGGAAATACTCAGTAAGCATGCAGATCTCCAAACCCAAAGGAGAGTTGTAGAATCTTTATTTCCAAGACATGAATAAGGAAATATGCAATCTTTGACATTTTTTCTGGTTGTTTTATGCGTAATAATTGAAAACACACACACACATACGAACACACAGTGAACTTCACCATCATTCACCAGTTTCCTTTCTCCTCCCTTCCCAATATTCTGGGAAACAACTGAGATTATCCATTGAAATAGTATAATCTTTATCTTCCAGTGCAGTTTACACCCTGGGAATCCTTAATGTCGGAATAAGTAAATGCATTAATTTCTCATGGAAAAAATGATTTTATAAAATCTAGGATGTGTTGAAATGTAACCATTAATATGAACTAGACATTTTTTTTTCTTTTCTCACTCTGTCATCCTGGGTAGAATACCATGACATCAAAGCTTACAGCAACCTCAAACTCTAGGTATGAGCAAACCTCTTGCCTCAGCCTCCTGAGTAGCTGATACTACAGGTGTCCAGCATAACACCCAGCTAGTTTTTATTTTATTTATTTATTTATTTTTTAGTAGAAATAGGGTCTCATTCTTGCTCAAGCAGGTCTCAAACTCCTGAGCTCAAGGGATCCACCTACCTCAGCCTCCCAGAGTGCTAGGATCAGACAGACACTTAAATGACAAAAGTAAAAGTCTAAATGAGATGCAGTAACTTTGGAAGATATGGTAAGTGTAATCTGTGCTTTGGATCAAAGTCCTTCCGGATGGTGGTCTTATTTTTTGCACCGTTATAGTTTCCTGAAGTAAATAATACAAATATTCTTTGCATCATCTACTCTGCAAGTTCCCCTTTCTTTGAAATGTTGTGGTATGAAAACTCCAGGGTTTCGGCAAGCCACTCACGTAAGACATGAAAAGTGAAGTGGTTTTGCATTAAAGCATAAAGCTGCCCGTCAAAAGAATCACTCACTAAGACTGTACCACAGTGTGTAAAACACAAAAATAGAAGTCATCGCTTCTGTTCTGTTCTGTTTTTAGGACTATAAAACTGGAATTTAATCATAAATTCTCACTGTCTCCACTCAAACATACACTATGTATATCTTCAAATGTTTTATGACTTAAGGTATTCAAGATAAATTAATAGGAACTACTGATATAAACGTGCAAGGGGTAGGAATGGAAAAAAACAATTAAAATAACTCAGAAAGAATTAAAAATAAAACCCTCAAAGCATCTTATGTTACTGTGTTTTTTACTTACAGTGGAGCTATTCAAATCACATTTGAAGGTTATATATGTTATTTCTGAATTTTTATTTACTTTTTTTTTTTTTTTTTTTTTTTGGCTGGGGCCAGGCTTGAACCCTCCACCTCCAGTATACAGGGCTGGTACTCTATTCCTTTGAGCTACAGGTGCCACCCAGTATGTCCAAATTTTGATTCTCATCCCACACTGGGGAAATTCAGAGTCTACCTCAAGTAGGTTCAAATCCAATTACCAAAACAATTCAGAAATCATAATTCCTATATCTCTGTTTATATGGATTCTGCTTTACAATTAATTCAATGTTGAAGTATTTCTGAATATTCCAAGAGAGTGGAACACTTGGATGATTACTTCACATATATGGGTACCTGAAATATTGTTCACTATCTTAAGACACATATCAAAAGGGATGGCTATGCAGTCAATAGAATCCACACCACTAGATCTAATGCCTGGCCCAATTCTTTTACTTTCCTTAGCACTCTATGATCAGTAGCATAAAGGGAATTTGTGAAGTTAGTTTCCACTTCTCATAAATATGTTTTTAAAATCAGAATGGAGAGTTTTAAATGCGGTTTTAAATCAGAATTTATGCCTTCCTAAACCAAACCAGAAATTGTTCTATGATGGCGAATGTTTGAGGGCTGACCGTGGGCCAGTGTGCAGTTGGCAATCAGTGCTCTGCTCTGCTCCTGGCACCATGATAATCCCAGTGTTCTACAAAGACCAGCATCTGGAAAATCGATGAGGCAATCCAAAACTTGTGTCAATGGCCCAGAACTAAGTCTCTTATTTTGCTGTTGCAGCAAGTAGTTACCCTTGGTGAGTATTTTTTTTTTCAATTAACAAATGTAGAGTCAGGAGAAGCGTACATTTTAGCAGTATCACAGTATCACCCTGTGGAGAAATAGGAGACTAATTGAAACCTTAATTGCATGTAGTATCTTTTTCACATCTGTGTTCTAGACTTGTTTTCATAGTACTTAGAATCATATCAGGAACATAGGGGTATATTGAATATGGCTGTTCCAAGAATGAAGAATAACACTGAAAATAAATATATGTCATCTCTATGAGGCAAATGTTGTGAGATGGAAAACTCAAGGGTTTTGGCAAGCCACTCACATAAGATATGAAAGGTCTTACGTGAGAGGGAGTCTGAATAATTTTCATGTTCTCTGCTAATTTTCCAATGCCTAACTGGGTAAGGTAGACTCTAATTACAGAAGAATAATGTATAACAAGAAAGCATTCATATTCAAATGAAAATTTCCTCAGTTATAAGGATTACTGAATTTATTACCAAATAGGTAATATAGAGTAATTTAGGAAAATTTGTTTGTAATCTAACTGCTTTCGGTAAGAAAAGTTATTGTTTTAAAGTATGAAGGTGGGGGAACACTGCACCTGTTCAGATATGCATGCTTTCATATGTCAGATGTTCTAATTACAATGAAGATTCTCTTGAAAAAAATCATAGATAAGCTTATTGGAGGGGCCAATAAATGTAAATTTCAGGGTTTTGAAGCCCTAATAGGTCTTTATATATATGTTTTTTAGTTATGGTCATTTTTCAATTTTGGTATTGGATTGTATATTCCTTGAGATATATTAAACTATAGATAGAAATATATCACAAAACAGAAAATATCCCCTTTGGTGTCATCTCTCAGTCCCATTTTTCTTCCCAGGGAAAATTATCATTATTTGTTTGATATCTAATCCTCTGGTCCTTTTTCTATAAGTTGATTAACATATATGAGAGAAAGTTCAAGCATAAATATGCATAAACTTATATATTCAAAGATAGATTTGTACCTACCCTATAAATATTTGTTTTACATAGATAAAACTTTATTCTCCTTTTCCATGTTTTGTCAGACAACAGTGCATCTTGACGTTTGTTTATGTCAGTTAAGGACAGTCTAATTTTTTTTCTTTTTTTGCAGTTTTTGGCCAGGGCTGGGTTTGAACCCACCACCTCTGGCATATGGGGTCGGCACCCTACTCCTTTGAGCCACAGGCGCTGCCCAGGACAGTCTAATTCTTTAAATTGTTGTATTCCTTAGATAAGGTTGTCAATATTTTACTTGAATAGTCCTACATTGGTTTCTATTTTCATTATGGTAGAATAATACTTATGTAGGCAATACTACAAACAATTCTGATGTATATATGCATAAGTAATATTATTTCTTTAAGACAAACATATAGAAGAAAATGGCTTAGTCAAAGAGGGCACTTTCATTTCCAGTTCTGAAAGACAGCCACATTTCCATTTCAAAAGAATCTGCCAGGTTATACTTTATAAAGAGCACTTAAGAGTGATAACCAGCATGTTATTTAATTTTTGTTTTTTATATTTATGTCAAACTCATGACTGAGTAAAAGCAGCTTTGCTCTTTATATATTGATGGCTATGATGATTCAATTAAAAAAAAATTCATAGGTTTTATCATTTTCCTTTTAAACTAGAATCTTGACACTTTATAATTGGTTATTATATGCTTTTTAAAAATTGGTGTAAATACACAAATTCATTTATTTACATTTACAATGACATACATTTAGACATATATAACATTTTCTCTCAGCTTTTCACTACCAATTAAATGCATTTCTTGTCACAGAGTTTTAAAGTTTTTTTTTAATTATTTAGTCAAATCTGTCATTTTTTTCACAAGGATGTAGGAAAGTACTGTACCTGCTCAGACATATGGGCTCTTACATCAGATATTATAATATAATGGTTAGAGATTATTTTGCAAAAATCACAGATGGAGAGTCCCCCCCAAATTTTAGGGGTATGAAGATAAAGTAAGGTTTTGAGTTTTGTGTCTTCCTTAGAAATATCTCCACAATTATAAGTGTATTTTCTAATAGTTTCTTCTGATAACCGTTTCACATTTGTCTATTCAATTCCCCCGTATTGCATTTTGGGCTATAGTTTGAGACAAAGGCAAAAGTGTATGGGATTATAAATGGGCAAATATCCAATAAACATGGATAGAAACACTGAGTATCATAAAAATGGCGATTCTTTCCTAAGCTTTATATAGATTTAATGCAGTATTATTCAAAATGTCAGAAATATGATGTAAGGAACTTGACAAATTAATACTAGGCATGTGGTATACCCATGACATGTTTAGAAACATGTCATGCAAAATGCATGCATGTCACATTTCACATCAAAAGTTAAAAATATATAAAAAACAAGACATTCTCAATTCACAAGTAGACAAATTGACAAAGATGAAGTAGACAGGCCTCCATGTAAATGGAAATTTATGAGGATGTAGGTGACAAGGTGGATATTGAGGTAAGGAAGTCTTTGTTCAACAAATAAAGTTGAGAAATTTGGTTATCTCTATGGATAACAATCCAATAAAATGGATAATTACCTTATATAATACACTTCAACTCTAGACACATTAAAAAGAACAAAAATACATATAGATTAACATTATTGGCTCGGCGCCTGTGGCTCAATCGGCTAAGGCACCAGCCACGTACACCTAAGGTGGCAGGTTCGAATCCCCAGCCCGGGCCCGTCAAACAACAACGACGGCTGCAACCAAAAAATGGTCGGGCGTTGTGGCGGGCGCCTGTGGTCCCAGCTACTTGGGAGGCAGAGGCAGGAGACTGGCTTGAGCCCAGGAGTTGGAGGTTGCTATGAGCTGTGATGC
>CAUYQV010002374.1:0-20202 GCA_963574575.1 Galagoides demidoff | reverse complement strand
TTGGAGTGTGCTCCTCATTCTTCTCTCTTGGCTCTGCTCCAGACCATCAGCTAAGTAGCTAAACTTCTGTCCTTTCAGCCTCCTTCTGGACGGGAGCTTCTGTAAAAAGCTGGCTGCAGTCCGCCATCTTGGCTCCGCCCCGTCTGCTTTTCCATTCTTATGATACTTTACTAAGTAGAAGGTTTTCCAATTCTATCCAGGTTAATATAAAAGAGGTAAAGTCTCCATCTTTTTATGGCTGAATAGTCCTCCCTAGACCACAGTTTATTGATCCGTTCATGGATTGATGGACACATAGGTTGATTCCACATCTTGGCGATAGCGAATTGAGCTGTGATAAACATTCTGGTACAAATGTCCTTATGACGAAATGTTTTATTTATTTGTTTGTTTGTTTTTCTCTCTTCTGGGTAGATGCCTAGTAATTGGGTTGTGGGATCTTCCACAAAAAATAGGAGGGACGTGAGAGGCAATCGGATGTGTTAATCCACGTGATTTAATCAGGCTACATTAAAACATCACATAGTATGTACCACGAGTACATACTAGTTTTATTTGTTAAATACAGGACATCCATAAAGTTTGTGTGCAGTTTTAAATAGTTGTCTTTTTTAAATTGCACATGAACTTTACGAATACCCTATATATCGTATTCAAAAAAATTTAAAAAACCCGTCCTGGATGGCTGAAGGCAGCATGGTGTTGCATAGGACTGGGACGTGGAGGCCTGGGACTTGGCCATGGCTTTGTGAGCTGCCTTCTTTTGGAACGTGTACAAAGAGTGTTTACGTGATTCCATCTTCTCCCTCCCCTTATAAAGCACAGCCTCCGGGTTATGGCTCCCAGACAGGGCTCCTCACACTCTACAGAGTCAGCAGGCCTGGTGCAACAGCCTCCACTCCCACACTGCCCAAACCTTCCAGGCAAAAATTCAAGGTCAACTGCCCTGAGGTTACTTCTGGCTCTAAAATGGGGTGTTTTTACTGCATGTGGGTGAGGGGAAATCGAGTCTTAGGTAATTTATAAAAGTTGTCACCTGGGAGAGCTGACAAGACACATAAATTTCTGCAGCTACCCACAATTAATAATTTTAAACGGAAGGCAAGTAATTATGATTTTACCTCTAAATCACTTTTTAAGATCCATACTCAGAAGTTGACAAACTGTCCTCATAAGTCAGACGCTGTTTCCTGTTACCAGCAGAGAAGACCCAAAGCCACGTCTCTTTGATAGCATGCTGCTAAATCCCACAGCCCATGCCTGCGCTCTTAAAGAAGGGGGCGTTTAAGGCCCACTGAGGAAGCCTCGGGGCTTACAGATGGACAGCAGGTTCCTGAGCTGTCCCTCTCGGGGCTGAACTGAAGTGCATGAGGGTTGTACAACGTTGGTTTGGGAAAAGATCGAAATAAAAAGTCCCTGACAAGGCACAGCTGTGCTACAGAGGGTGAACTGTGAAGAGTCTCTTCCTAGAGTCCTGGAGACTCTTCCCCTCTTCTTAGAGTCTAGGAAGGTGTGTGTGGACCCCATCAATTCTTACAGAAGGCCACTTACCCTGTCTTGAGTAGTGTTTCCCCCAAATGCATACAATTCCCAGAACCTCAGAAGGTGACTTTATTTGGCAGTATGGCTATTGCAGATGTAATTAGCTAGCTTCAGACAAGGTCACATTGCAATAGGGTGGGCCCCTAATCCAAGAGGATTGGTGCCCTTATAAGAACAGGAGGAGAGATTCCTAGACAGATAATCACAGAGTACAATACGAAGACACAGGGAGATTGCCACGTGTCCACGGAGCCACACAAGAGCATGGTGATCTATGAGTCAAGGAACGCCTGGGAGTGCCAGCAACTCATGCTTCATGTCTGTCGTCTTCTTCTTCTTCTTTTTTTTTTTTTTTAATAATTTATGGTTTTTAATCCAGGTTGGTGTGTATAAGCTATACTTTTTTGTGGGTGTTTATTTCTAATTCTGTGTTAAACTTAGACCCTAATACCATTCACAGTTCCCCAGGAGAAGCCTCCACAACTTATTGTACAACAAATTGAAGCAATAAATCCAGCAGCATTAGTGAGACCTCCCTATGTGTGCGGCTGTACATAGCCTGTGGACAGGGAAATAAAAAGAAGACGTGGTCTTCCTGGGGAGAATCACACAGGGGAATGAGAGAGGCAGGATGTAAATGCCTAGAAACCAGGATGTGGAAGCTGAAAAGCACTGAGCCAAGATCACAGGAGAGATAACTCACAGAACTGCAGATTGAGCCTCCGTTCGTAGCTAAGGCTTTTAAAACCTTCTGATGCACACAGAGTTGGTTGCAGTGGGTATTAATTGCATCCTGACTTCACTTTTGCAAAGGAAAACACAATAATTAGGCAATGATTCTAATAGTCGTCCGGGTTTTGGGGGGTGTGTCTGTGGAATATCAAATCACCAACTGACTCTTTGAACAATTACAATACCCTTAACATAAACGCAAGACCTTTAACAAATCTCCCATCTTGAGCAACCCCAAAACTCACCATAGCAGCTGAGCAATCCCAAGTCAAATTTACTGGCAAATCTGTAAACCATCCCTAAGGTGAGGGTAAGACAATCCCATAGTTGAAATTCTTCTTCCCTGGGAGGACATTAGTAGGTTCAGCTGATGGAAAGAATTTGCTTTGTGTCACTAATTCAAACCTGGCTCCATTTAAGACATCAATGCTATTTTTTTAGTTAGGCTCAAGTAGTAAAAATCCTAGCAGTTTTGATTGTGGTTTTAGAATAAACCCAGCTCCCCTCACTGTAGCTATGAATCAGGAATACTCACAGTCACCCCATTTTAAAAATAACCAATCACTCTAGCAGTATGCTTGCTTAAGAATCCCTAGGAACTGACCTTGAACAACTAACCCTGGCCCCAAGATTGCAGGATTCACCCCCAGGAGGAAAGCACTGAGCAGTTAACCTTCAGTTCCCCTCTGGCCTAGTTGACACAGGGCAATCCGCAGAGCCCCAGGAAGTTTGCTGCAACACCTTTCGGTCTCAAACCTTTCAGCCAGCCCAAGGAATTTGAGATGATATTTGAGACATGAGTCCACTATCTCCTCAGGCTACTGGCTCTTCAATAAACCTGCATTTCCAGTCACCGGCACTTGTCTCTTGAGTTGCCTCTTGGAGCAGCAGGCAAGGAGTTCAGTTTGATGACAGGTAGGCTGTGTGGTGTGGTGCTGTGTGTCCTGAGTGGGTCAGCCAGCCTGCCTCCCAGCACATGGAGCGGGCGTCCATGGCAGTGTCCTGGAGCTTACGTCTGCCTGCTGCCAAGACAGTGACAGCCACTTGTAGATGGCAGGTGTGGTGAGTAGCCGACCCACAGCTCTGATCGCAGGACAAACCCAGCACCTTCTCCTCTTGGGGCCTCTCCCTTCACTCCCATCCAGGGTCCCAGGTGTCCGTGATGCATTTTTGGTGAAATGAAAACAGTATTTGGGGAGGCAGGTTCTGAGTCTGGGTGGGTCAAACTTGTGTGACACCCAGAACCCTCTGTCCCTGCTGTTGGCCTTTTGTCCGGTTTGGGTCTTAGTAGAGGTCATGGGTGGCGACATTAGGTGTGAGACCCAACTCTCAGGTTCTCTCTAATCTTCCTCTGTGGGACTTTGGGAGTTTGGGTTTTGTTTTGTTTGATTTGGTGCTCCCCAAGCTTTTGTTGGAATGTCTTAATACACTGGGACAAAGTTCATAGGCAGGCGGGTTGTCCTCATACACATGTTTCGACTGGTGGGCAAATGGCATCAGAGAAACTCAGAGGTCCAGTGGCCAGGCTGGCATTGTAGTTCAGATGTGGAGTCTGTTAGGCTGTCTCTTTTCTGCTTGCTTTGAATCCGCAGTTGCTGAGTTCCTGGTGTTGAGACAAAACTCACTGTTTATGGCACTAATTCAGGGCCACTTGGATCAGCCAGTTCTAGCTACAATGTAAACAGACATTAAAAACTCACTTGAAACTGAAGGAAAAAAGGAGCAAAAGAGACTTTAAAAAACATATTTTTATTTATATAAATTTATTTAAACATATAAAATATTTTTATATATTTTTAAATATAAAAATATATTTATATTTTAAATGTATTTTGTTTGCAAGCTTTCAGTTTACTTAATAATAGAGGGGATAATGTTTAAAGAGTTTCTTTTCCTAATGGAGGCTTTTTTAAAAAACTCAAAGTGCCGTAGAAACTGCTTTACCCAAGACTCTGGTCCAAATCTTTCATCACATTAACTCCTGGGGTAAATAAAGATCTGCCATGTCAACAAATTACAGTTTTGCCAGAAACAACTTAAATCCAATCATCGCTTATACACTGGTGAGTGTATATTGTTATCTGAAGACTGGGGTTTGGAGGCAAAAATTATGAGATCTGTGTGTCCATGTTGACGTTTTCAGATGGGTGTCTGTGCACGGACACACATTATGTTATTATGCTGTGTCTATACAATACAAGTTGGCATCTGAACACAGGATTCCAAGTGTGTATGGATAAGTTAATTTTATAATTTTTGGCATTTGGGGGGTTGTGTTCGTATGTTGCCTAAGAGGTTTTAAAGCCTTGAAGAATGCTGCCCACCTCCATTCCCGTCTTCTGGCCCATCTTAGCCTTGTGAACTAAAATAAAATACTGCTCACACCTAGCTAAGTGAATGGACCTTCTCTTTGGCAAAGGGACCCCCAAAATCTAAAAAACTGAGTTGCTAGCCGTGAAGAGAAGGTAGGTCTGGCATGTCTTATTGAACCAGACATTGTAAGACTGATTAAAATAGAGTGTCTAAGACAAAAGATCCCAGAGATAAATAGGACCGAGCCTGTGCCAGGAAGAATGACAGTGCCACTCTAACACTGCGGGTAAAAATACTCAGATAAGGGTATTTCAGCACGCAGGATGCAGGCCTGGCACCAGTTCAGATGTCCCCCAGGGAACCCCGGGGGCAGTTGACAATGGGGAACAAATTGACTGACTTTTTTAATAGATGTGGGTGCGACCTGCCCAGTTAATCCCGGCTGTTTCTCCCAGTTGTATCTGATCCTTCTCTGTCTAAACCCCTCAGTGGATGCTCCATTGAGAAGGAAGTAGCCAGGGTGGAAGTGGGCACTCCATCTTCCACAGAAAATCCAGGAAAGGGGCCAGTGGGGCATCACAGCATCTTAAAGCCAAGTCTCTGCATCTTAAAGCCAAGTAGTAGCTCCACTCTGCAAAATGGGAAAATAACCACGCGGAATCTGTTCTGCACCATTCTGACCATTTTTAATTTTGCTCATCGCCAGTCCCATTGGCAATTAAAATTCTTTTCCTGCAAAACAGGGGTGTTAGGAATTAAGAATGCAATTGTCTGACTCGGTCTGAGAGTTCCAGATGTTCTTCAGGTACAGAGTGACTCTCTGACACTTGCTTTGATTAAATTCACGGTATTTCCATAGTCCTGGGTAACACAAGCTTCTGGCGCTCATGCTGAATATTGATATACGTCCACAGTTTCTTATCGGAAATCCTCAGAGCCAGGTGTGTCTCGAATTCAGTTATACAGATTTTAAAATATAGGAAGATAATGTGTGCCTTTACTGTACATCCCCCAACACCCTCAGAGAGTGGGGCAACATTCAATAATCAAATACGCTAATAGTTTTGAAGAAAAATGCATGAATATTCCTCCCAGTGCGATGGGCAAAGGATACAAAGGGCATAATAGTTAATTTAAAGTGCAGTTATGTGGTAATGCACTGGTAAATTAAGTTGTGGGAGGAGAGACCACAAATGCCCGGGTACCTCCTGTTACTGAGTAAACATCAGATTGAGCCAATGCCAAGTAAGTCACACAGCTTTACACACAACCTGAAATAGCTATTTAAGATGTTCAGATGCTTCTGTCCTTAGGGAACAGGCTACATCAGGGCTGTCCTAGGTCTCTCATTATGTCACAGGTGGCTAGGTCTCGATAGTCAGGGAACGAAATTCTCCAAGGGGAACATGGTAACATGAAAAATGAGCCTTTGAAAGACTTCACCACTGTCACCTGTCCTGGGAACCCTCTCAGAGCACTGTCCCTCTAATTGAGGAAACTACCTTCATCTCTTGTTCTTGAGGCCACCAATGAACACATCCCACCTCCTGGCCTCATCTTCTAGGTCAGGGCTTGGAAAACATTTTCTGTATAGGGCCACCTAATTAATATTTTTAGCTCTGGAGATCTGGCACTCAACTCTGTTATTGTAATGCAAAGGAATGAGTGTGCTGTGTTCCAATAAAACTTTATTGACAAAAAGTAGGTGATGGGCTGGGTTTGGCCTGTGGACTGTAATTTGGTGACTACTGTTGTATAGGCTTCTTCTCACTATTGTTTAAAATATTATTGTTACCATTATCCATTTATAGCAAACACAGAGTGTTGGGACAGCAGCTCTGCAATGAATAAATAACTAAGTGAATATATTATTGCAAAAGTTAATAATTGCCATCAAGGAGAAAGAAGTTGATAGTCAGCGAGGGGGCACCTGCTTTGTATGGGGCAATCAGGGGGGGCTTCTCTGAGGCAGTGGCAGCACACTGAGACGTGAGGATGGCTGGGGGTTAGCGGCGAGGGGGAGAAGAGAATCTCAGGAAGAGGAATCCCCTAGACAACAAAGGCCTGGTCTCATCTAGGGCCTGCGACATGCGGTTATCTTGTGTGTGATTCTTCTCCTTTTGATGCCTTCACAGATGCGCCTGGTGACCCTGGGTTGTCTCTGCTGAGAGCCCCGTAGTCACTGCACCTGCACGTGGTCTCTCAGTGACTCCGACCTTCCAGAGGACACTGCTCACGGCCTAAAGCATCAACACCGTAAGTACCAGACATGCACATGTGTGGACCTCCACTGCGAAAGCAGCCTCCGCTGTGCACAAATGCTCCACTCGCCTGGACTCTGCTGCCCAGGTCCAGTAGCAGCAGGTGGTGACTTGGTGACAGCCATCGGGACATTCTGATGTTGTGAGGACAATATGAACATGGAGCTATCCCACTTGTCCCTTGCGTTCACAACGGACTGTCCAGTTAAAGGTCACCTTGGCCAAAGGGGAGCATTAGTGAACACATAAGCTTTTTTAGAGAAAAGGTGTTTGGGGCCAGAAGGGGCAACCTGCACAACATCATGAGCATGAGTGTGGGGCCTGTCACCAGTGCACTCTGGAGCAATATTCAGGTGGGGCTTGTACATGACTTCAGGCCTCTCCTGAGCCTTGGAGGAGGCTCTGGTTCAATCACAAAGGAACAAATCCTGGGGCTCTGTGAAGGATCGTGGTGCACCTGCTGTTCTTAGCTGCTTTTCTGATGCAACAACCTGAGGGCAGAGTGGAAGTCCCTCTGTGCAGAAAAGGAGGCTCCCCTGGTGGAATGACAGCTGAGGGACAAGGCCGGGTTGCTCCCTGCAGGAAGGGAGGCTCCCCTGGTGGAGTGAGGGCTGAGGGACAAGGTGGAGTTGCTCCCTGCAGGAAGGGAGGCTCCCTTGGTGGAGGTGAGGGCTGAGGGACAAGGCAGGGTTGCTCCCTGCAGGAAGTGAGGCTCCCCTGGTGGTAGTGAGAGTGGAGGGACAAGGCGGGGTCCCTCCCTGCAGGAAGGGAGGCTCCCCTGGTGGAGTGAGGGCTGAGGCACAGCAGGGAGGGCTCCTTCCAGCTGCAGAGGTGAGTGTGGGCATGCAGGTGTAGGTACAGGTTGAACAAGTGCAGCTGAGGAGTCCAGCTGTCACCATACCCCCTTCTCTGGACCCATCTGCACTGTCATGGCACTTTGCCATCAGTAAGTACATCAAGGGGACACTTTTGGCATTCATAACATTTTATTATTCTCCTTAGCTACAAGCTCAGAGAAATGGGTAAGCAGATGTTTTTCTGTTTAAATGAGCATGAAAAGTTTCCCCAAAGTAGAATTGTGCTCTGGAGTCAGAGACCCGGGGACCCGGTGCATGCCACGCTGGCTGTTTCCTCTCTGCCCTTCCTCTGCAAAGATTCGTGAAAAGGATAGTTTTGTGAGGAGGTTATAAAAAGTGAGAAATGACTCTTCGTTTTGGGAAAAATGTGATGAAGATCTGATGATTTTTCCAGCAGGAGAGGTAGGGAAGGATGGAGTCTTGCAGGGTGATATAATTGACTTCCAAAGGCAGTGAGGTGTGGCTGAGAGATGATGCTGGTAGTTGTGTGCCAGGCTGGCTTTGCCCCCAGGGGGATTTTGCACCTGGTAACTACTGGGCAGAGGCCAGGGTGCCACAGACCATCCTGGAAGGCACAGGACAGCCCCAGCGGAGCCCAAGCTGCAAAGCCCTGCCCTGTGGAACTAGAGCCTTTACCTTAATCTTCTCCTTCTTCCTACAATATTCAATGCTCTTTTACTTGGAGGGGTCTGAGTTAGAATAAGAATTAAAGAGAACAAAAAGACAATGGCCTTTTAGGATTTTATTGTCTATTAAATTTAAACCCCATAGCGTGGGATTCTCCTCTGAAAGGAACGTCTAGGAGGCTTAGAGCCTCAGCTTCTGTCCATTCCAGATACTGAGCAGCTTAACAGATTCATTTTCCTTTCTGATTTCCGTAATTTACTGTTTAAAAGGGAAGTGTGTTCCTTTGCTTTCTTGTTTCGGAACCAAATTTCTGAGGTGTTTTAAAGAATAGTTTATTTTCTAAAATCATTGTTCGTACAGGGCCAACTTGGATTTCTGACCTACCTTCAAGCTTTCTGTACTCCGTAAGTAGGAGTTTAAGTTTTTCCTTCCTCTGGAAAATAACCGTATGTTTTGCAGCGATTTGCTTAAAATGCATTTTGGGGATCGTTTTAGTCCGTTGGTGATTGACATTCTGTAGATCCAGCGAGAAGAGCTCTGAAAAAATTGACAGACTCAGGAGCTAATTAGAACTCTGCCTGCAAAGGCTCATGATTAATTCATCATCAAGGAAGGCCCCATCCGTCATCCTCTCCTGCTGCTCTGATGTGGGGTGGGGTCTTCCCAGCAGCCTGGAGTGTTCCTTCCTGAGTACCTAGTAAGGGCATCTGCTCTGTCCCGCCAACAGAAAACCTTCCTCACTTGTCTCACGAGTCTGAATCCCGGCTTCCTGAGTACCCCATACCAAGTTCTCTCCCTGTCCTTAACTGGTGAGGACTTTGGTTGTATCTGCTTTCTCTGATTTCATTCCCCACTAAAGAAAATGTTCATGATATTAAAATGTAGTTTTATTATAACACAACAATGCAAAAGGAAAGTTCCTTTCTGTGGGATGTCATTTTATTTGAAGGAAGCTGTCAGAAATCTCTTGGCTTAATTTTGCTTAAACACATACCAGGACAGTCAGTAGGGTTTTTTGCTGTCTTTTAAATCCTTTGATGGTGATGAAAAGTCTTTTCAAGTGGACTGAAATCCTGTATTAGGGCAGCAAGTGTGCACGATAAGAAGATGTTTCAGCGCCAAGACATTAATGCCCACCACACTCACAAGAATGTTAACTACTGTCCTGTGTGTCTGGAAAAAAGACACGTCTGTCCCGGGGTACAAGTTAAGGGGCCAGTGGTGAGGGCAGATGGAGCAATTTGAAGGTGCCAGCCTTAACCTGGTATCCAGGCCTCATATGACACAAAAACACCTGTGCAGCGTCCTTGCCACAGTTCCTCAACCCCACTCTGCTCACAAGGGGACATGAGAACAGTACATGGTGTAGCAGGGAGCTTGAAGACGGCTGACCCAGGTTCTGCTAAAAGAGTCCATAGTAGGAAAAACAAGGAAGGGTCGGAGGATTACTCCAGGCTTCAGAAGACCAGCAGATAGAATAACGATACCTGACCCATGAATGCTTCCTGGGTCGGGAAGGAGAACCACTTGGTATGCTTATTTGGGGACTGTGTGGGAGCTGAGGTCATGGAATCTGTTTGTCTTCACAGGTGTGATCATGGTTATGTGCTTACGCGTCCTTATTCTAGGAGAACTGTGTATGGGATAGAGCAGTGTTTGCCAAGAATTTTTTTCTTACGACACACTTGAACTTGCACAGCCACTTAAATGATGCTGATCCAAATAAAGAGTTAAAACTAAAGAATGTACTTACTAAGGTCTGAAGCTGTTTTGAAAATAATTTAATTAATGATCTTTAAAATTTTTCTTCGTACACCTAACATCCTCTCCTGGCACACTGCTTGAAAATCACTGGAGTAAAGTGTCATAGTATATGCAAATTGGTACAAAAAATCATTATATACAAATACATACATATTCCTTCTCCTTTCTTAATGTAGTAGTGTAGAAAAAGTATGGTATATGTGTGCATTTGTGTGTATACATATGTTATCTCTGTCTCTCTCTGTCCATCCCTCCCTCCACGTCCAGAGGGGAAGAGAGAAAGCAAAGGATGAGGGAGACATTTAAACCATCAGTAAACCTAAGTGAAGGCGTGTACCCATGTTCATGTTTTGTTCTTTTAACTGTTTTGTCAGTTTGTGTTCAAAATAAAAAGTGTTAGGGAAAAATCCTATACCTGAGGGATTACTATGCTTCCCCTGTTTGAGGAGATGTTTAGGAGGTGTTCTTGTCCTCTTGGTTTTGTCTTTTCGGTCTCCCACAGAACCAGTTCCTAAGAGGCACCTGTCAGGTCTCTCCTTTGCTGAATGAGGGGCAGGTGTTCTCACTGCCATGTACATCAGAGTCTGGTCCCACCTGTGCTGGGCCAGCATTAGACTGTGTGGGGTGCAGTCGGCTACCCGTCATCACTGTGAAAGTTCCGACGATGAACCTCTCTTTCTTGGTTTCATGATGCAGTCGTGTATCCCTTGACAACAAGGATATGTTCTGAGAAGCCCCACGGTAGGCAATTTTGTCATTATGTGAGCAGCATGAGGAGTAGGCAGGCAAACACAGGTGATATAGCCGGCTACACACCTGGACTGTGCGATGTCGCTTACTGCTCCTAATCTACACACACCTGAGACGTGTTCTGTACTGAATACTGTAGGCAATTAGAATGCAACGGTAAATCTTGCTGTATCTAAACATAGGTGATGGTGACCAGAAATATAGTGTTATAATCTCACGGGGCCACCATCGTCCCTGTGGTCCGTCAGTCACTGACGTGATGGTGGGAAGCAGGAGTGTGTTTCTGAAACAATGTGGAGCCTGCCATCTTGCTTTTCTGTGGCAGTCTGCGTGGGGTAGATTCTTGTAAAGAGGCACGTTCAGAATTCTGGTAATTCGAATGCCCCCTTCCCACCCTTCCCAACTCCCTCTACTTTCTTTTGAGACACGGTTCGTGTGGTAGGGTAATCACTGCTCTGTACAGTCTTGGGGGTCATCTCAGACTTTCCAGCAGCAGTGAAATGGGTCGTATTTCCCATTCTGCATGGTTTGCTGAAGCAAGGTTAGCTCAGATGCTGTGGCTGTGTGAACTCTTGACACAGACCAAGAACAACAAAGCCCGTCTTGTTCTTACCTCAGACAGACCCTGGTAACAAAAGGCAGATTAGTGAGAGTAAAACAAACATGTTTGTTAGGGCGTACACCTTGTTTATTCACTGGAGATACACAGGGGAAAGTGAGCAACTTTCAAAGAAGTGGTTTTAAGTTGAGGCTTAAATCTCATCATACGGAAACAGAGAAAGAAGGGTGTAGGGAGAACATTATGGTGAGCTTCCCAGGAAAAGTATGGTCAGGTAGGGTAAGGTTTGCGATGCAGACTCAGCGGGGGGCCTGCAGCCCTCCTTCTCTTCCTGCTATCTTGTGAGAGATGACACCCTGACACAGGGACATTCCTTCATAGACGCACATTTCTCTTTTTCTCTTACAAAAGAGTAACATCTGCTTTGTTTTCAGAGCTTCTCTGGATCTGCTGTTTCTCAAAACAATTTGATTTATGCCAAAGAGGTATATTTTGGGGTGGCATGTACTGGTCTCTCACACGTTCTGGTCATAGAGTCTCCAGATCACTGCCCCTGCCACCTCCCAGTCCCCCTAACAGCAAACAAATGCACGAATTACTATGAAGAATTATTTTTAAATTCAAAGATGTTTAATCCAAAAGATGCAGTGCCTCTTACCTTTGCTTCTTAGCTGTTTCTTGACAGTGTACCTATCTGTCTGTACCTTGGACACGTTGGCTAAGCCTTTGTCGTCTTTTAGGGATCCAAACTTCTGGCTTCCCTGTGGTCTGTCTGTACCTGGCGAGGTCTCTCTTCTATCCTCATCTGCTGGGGACGCCCTCTCAAAAGCCCCGCCTCATCCGGCCACTGGCCCTGTCGGAACACTTCAATGGCTTTCTCTTGGGAGGAAGCTGGACTCTCAGAATCAGGTCTGGGTCAGCCTGTGTTGTCAGCCTCCTACCTGTGTCCTACTCCCAGGCCTCCTTTCATCTGCCTGCCACTTGCTTGCCTTCTCCCCATCAGGTACCTTGTCTTAAAATCTATCCTTCTGGCCGGCTGCATTCCCATGGTG
Organism: Galagoides demidoff; assembly: GCA_963574575.1. Taxonomy (NCBI): domain Eukaryota; kingdom Metazoa; phylum Chordata; class Mammalia; order Primates; family Galagidae; genus Galagoides; species Galagoides demidoff. Next base: position 7,745 of record CAUYQV010002374.1, on the reverse strand, counting down.
CCACCTCACCAGTCAGCCCCTCTTCGTAGGGGATGTCCTTCCTCTCTTTCACTAGTAATGTCCACTGCATGCCTCAGGCACTCTTGATCCATGCAGTTTCATACCATTATGCTAGTATTGGCCCAATACTAATTATCTGAATAGTATCTGCCTTTGCAAACACAATGCAAACTCTATGAGGCAAGACTACACAGCACCCCCTCTGATATCCCTACAATACGCAGAATACCTTAGCAGGTGGTTAGGAAACAATTGCCAAATACATGAATGAAAAAAATGCGGTTCCAATGCCGTATTAATACAATGTTGGTATTTAATTATATTCTTTGGATTTCTACCACAAGGAAGAAAACCTTTCTGGTCTATACTTTATACCAGTATTACAAATGATCTTTAACCCTTTCTGGGATTTCACAGACTTTCTGATTGTCTGTTGATTGTATCAACTGAATAAATGACAAGGTCTGTGTATTTCAAAAGAGGAGCTTTATTTCTCATAAAGGTTTGCAGCCTGTAGGTGGCCATTCTGGGAGGAATAGCCTTTGGCTTAAAGCCATAAACACAGACTTGCAGGGAATGGTATAGAGTCCAAAAATGTGTGCCGAGCAGGGTGGCTGAATGTGCATAGGAGGAGTCATGGGGATTCATGAAAGGAGGAGCAGGCCAGGTGCAGCTGAGCCCTCTGCCCCTTCCTGCAGTTCATGTTCAGAAAATGGCAGTGTTGGTCAGGCACGGTGACTCATTCCTGTGATCTCGCACTCGGTGGGGGCGGGGGGGGGGGGAGTTCCAGACCAGCCTGAGAAAGCAAGAGTCCATCTTTGCTAAAAATAGAAAAAATTAGCCAGGAGTTGTGGCAGGTACCTGTAGTCCCTGTTACTCAGGAGGTTGAGGCAGGAGGAGTTAAGCCCAGGAGTTTGAGGTTGCTTGCACCAGACTGCAGCCCTCGGCAATAGAGTAAGACTCTGTGTCAAAAAAAGGAAGGAAGGAAGGGAGGGAGGGAGGGGAAGGAAAGGGAAGGGAAGAGCGGGGTTAGCATGGGTGGAATTTTCGCCTTCTGATGTCAAAGGTGAAGCTGAGGACATGAAAAGCCTTCCAGTACAGCCTCCGTAGACAGATCAGAAGCCCTCCATGGTGGGTGCTGTCTTATCAGGGAATCATGCTAGTCAGTTGTAATGCCAGAACCACAAAAAAGAAGGAGTGGATCATGAGATTGTTTCTGCTATCGCTTAGGGAAGAAAGCCTGGTGGCTTGTTAGCTAGGGAGGGGTTATAATGAAGCGTGTCAGACCTGCTGTATCATGGCTGGAAACTCAGTTTCAGATTTCTCTGTTGTCCCCTTGGCCAAGAGGAGGTTCCTCAGTCAGTTGGGAGAATTACAATTTTATTTTAGTTCAGAAGTGTATATCAGGGGTCCTCAAACTTTTTAAACAGGGGGCCAGTTCACTGTCCCTCAGACCATTGGCAGGATGGACTACGGACCCCAGGACAAGTTGGCTGCTAAGCAGGACAGGCAGTGGTTGCAAAAACACCCAGTGGGGTGTCCTAGGTAGGCTGCATGTGGCCCACGGGCCATAGTTTGAGGACACCTGTGTATCCTCAAATTTGCTGACAACAAATGCGTATTAAAAGTGGCCCCCGTAGCTCAATGAGTAGGGTGCCAGCCACATACACCAAAGCTGGTAGGTTTGAACCCAGCCTGGGCCAGCCAAAGCAACCATGAGAACTGCAACAAGAACAGAAGATAGCCAAGCATTGTGGCGGGCACCTGTAGTCACAGCTACTTGGGAGGCTGAAGCAACAGACTCATGTAAGCCCAAAGAGTTTGAGGTTGCTGTGATGCCACAGCACTCTACCAAGGGTGACAGAGTAAGACTCTGTCTCAATAAAAAAAAACCTATTAAAGATTATTTCCATTAAACCTACCTGAGATTTCAGAAGCAAGCAGAAGCACCTGCTCCCTATCAGCCGCAGGCATTTTTGTTTCTTTGTTTTCTTTTCTTACAGCTTTTGAAAGTCAGGGGAGTGGCGCCCTGCCCTATCCCGTATGAGTGCTTCAGCACTGTGGCTGACAGTCATTTAAGAAGGAGAGCAGTCCCTGAGTTTACACAGCCTCAGAGCTGTTTAGTTTATGATTTTTTTCCATATAAAGTACATATTAAATCCCCCATTTTAAGAATGACTTCTTCCAAAAGTTAAATCCTTCATTTGAGGAGTAGGCCTGCAGTAGAGTTTTCAAGTACAAAATGTGATAGTCTGTGAAGATGTGACCTATTTATAACACAACTTCACATTCTTCATCATATTTCGATATAAAATGTTAGAAGACAGGAACAGAAGGTCTGAAATGGGATTGAGTTTACGTTGTAGAGGCGTAGCCTTCTGATTTTGTCATGACCAGTGGATAGCAAGTGGTGTACTTTTCCGTTAGCCTGTCCCTACCTTTTAACTCGACTTTTACTAAAGGCATGTCTGAATGTGATAACAGATGGGAAGTTTACTGTTTGATGGAATGTTTTCCGTAATGCCTTGTTTTTATAACTTAGGTTCTCTCTTCACATTCTAAATTTTTATGGCTATTTCGGTCTATCAGCATCCTTAGATTTTTATAGTTTATTTCCTGAGCCTGAGGGGATTTGCTGTGAGTTTAACTGTGTGACATTTCACACCAGGTGAATGGACAGCCAGTTGGTTTCAGGCGTCTGTCAAGTTTACTTATTCCAAAATTCTAGTATTTAGGGTGGGGGTTGATGAGGTGCGTAGTTAGTGTATATTTTCAATAATTAATTAGTTTCCTTGCTTAGTTATTATGTTCCTTCCTTTTTTTAACATAAGCATCAGCCCAGTTATTCTGAGATCAAAACTTTGACTCCAGAATAAATTCATTTTTGAAAGACATTTCTCTTTGCTGGGATAGGAAATTGCCTAATAACATCCTTAGCTTTGGAGACATTACCATACAAATGTAAAAGATAAGTGTGTGAAGCACATTTAATAACACTCAGCATCATAATGATAACTAAAAGTAATTTTGATTTCCTATCTAGCAGCCGCACATTTGAAGTATTAGAGAACTTTGTGAACCTCATTTTTTTCTTTAAATAATAGTTTTATGTGGTTGATTTCAAATATTATTTTTGGTCCTCTTCTAGAAGGATTTCAAGAACCAGTTTAGTCTGCAATCTCTAGTTTTCTTCTTAGTTTTCTGAAAGTATTATTTAAGTAATGTTTGTATCCTTCTTTTATAACGTGGGGAAAGAGTCAATGACTAGGGTTGAATTCCCTTAAGAAAAATTTTCATCAGGCTTGCCAGAAATTTGGACATTCTATACAGTAACTCTGGACGTTCAAACTTCTAATGATGTTATGATGTGTATGACGTAAAAGCATGCTTGGTTTTTCTCCGCCTCTGAGGTGTAATTAGTAACCCCATATTCTCACTGCAACAGCACCATGAGTGGAATAGGACCAAGGTGCGTGCTGAAAACACTGGTGTGGGGCTCCTTCTTTTTTTGCTGCTTTTGGACAGTTGTCAGACTGGGAGTGAGAGGGGGCAAGATAGACTTCCGTTTATTTACTCAGTGATGGAAAGGAGACCCTAAGAACAGAAGCAGGTGCCCCGACCACCCCTGGCTCTCCTTCCTCTTGGGGGAATGGAGTGCATTTTCATTTGCACGCAGGAGAGCTGTGCCCCACTGAGTAGAAATACTGTCTTCTTACTGTTTTGGAGATTAAGGAGATGCAGATGAATGCCAAGCTAAGAAGAACTGCATTTGAAATGGCTAGTCTTGAATGAGTGGTCTGGGGTCAGGTACCTGGAGTCAGGAATCCCTAGTGAACGGGTGGACCGCTGTTTCTGGACGAGTCTGTGAGGGGTGTGCAGAGGAGCTTGGTGTGCGGCCTAGAGGGTGGAGGGGGGCAGACCCTCTCAGCGTGGCATCCTCCTGTTGGCTGGGGGCCCAGGTAGAATGAGAAGGGAGCCACTGGGCTTTCTCTCTGTCCCTGTCTGTTTTTGCCTCCCAAAGCTGGGACCTTCTTCTTCTCTTGCCCTGAACATCAGAACTCCAGATTTTCTGCCTGTGGACTCCAGGAGTAATACCAGCAACCCCCAGGTGGGCTTCAGCCTCAAAATGAGAATTAATGTCTTTAGAAAAAGACAAGAGATATGTGCTAATTCAATTCTCTGCAACAAGTATTATGTTTATTAGGCATTTAACATGTGCTGGTGCTTTAAAAATAAGGACTGAACAAATTTCTCTAAAAAGGGGACCTTATAATTTTTTTTCTTTTTCTGATTATGTGACGAGGGCCAGCTGCTCAGCGCTCATCAAATTGAAGTTCTCTAAATTAGGAGTCTCTTCAGGCCAACTGTAAGCCCAGGCTCATTTCCTTTTTATTCCCATTAGTACAAATTATCATCTTCGAGGAGGCTTGTAAATTTGACTACGACAGTATCTTTCTCCATCATCAAGAATACAATATGATTAAATTGTATTTTCCAAACTCTTTTTTCCTGATTATAAAAATAAGTAGAACATTTGCTAAATATGAGAATGTATTAAGCCTCATATAAAAACCGCTGGTAGTCCCACTGTCCCCAAACTCATTTTGAAAACGGCAAAAGACAAATGATGGGTAAAAAATATAAATACATAGACCATGAGAAATGGTCAGTCTTACCAGGAAATGAAGTAAAACGGAAATTAAAACACAAAGAAAATTCTGTTTTTAACCTACTGATTTGGCCAATATTATGAGAGGATAACTCACAAAGAGGTGAGGAAACCAAGAGGCTTCTGCCTGGCTGTCCACATGGAAACTTGGACAGACTTTGGCAGCAAGTGTGACAGTAGCTGACAAGGGCCTCCATGTTTGGTAGCGAGTGTGGCAGTGGCTGATGAGGGCCTCCGTGTTTGGCAGCAAGTGTGACAGTGGCCGGCGAGGGCCTCCATGTTTGGGAGCGAGTGTGACAGTGGCCGGCGAGGGCCTCCGTGTTTGGGAGCGAGTGTGACAGTGGCCAGCGAGGGCCTCCATGTATGGAGTGAGTGTGACAGTGGCCGGCGAGGGCCTCCGTGTTTGGAGTGAGTGTGACAGTGGCCGGCGAGGGCCTCCGTGTTTGGAGCGAGTGTGACAGTGGCTGGCGAGGGCCTCCGTGTCTTCCCACTTTTTTCTATGCAGTGTTTCCATTTCCAGGAATTTCTCTGCTGCCCTATTGAGAGACACAGCGTATCTTTTATTCTTTATAATCCTACCAACATGGGTTAGAAGATTGTGAACTAGGAGACTTGAAGGACAGATAAGTAAATAACGTCCTAGAATATTATACAGGCCATCGTTTGTCTTTTGCAGTTTTTAAAATATAAGGATAGTGATTACTTTTCCTGTTGATCTTTCTTTGCTCCTTCTCTCCTTCCGTCCTACCTTCCCTCCTTCCTTCTCTTCCTCCCTCTGTCCTTCCCTCCTTCCTTCTTTCTGTCCCTCCGTCTTCCCTCCTTTCCGTCTCTCCGTCCTTCCTTCATTCTCTCCGTCCGTCCTTCATTCTCTCCTTCCCTTCTTCCTTCTTTCTCTCCCTTCCTCCTTCCTGGCTTCCATCCTCCCATCTTTTCGCCCTTTTTCTTCCCTCTTTTCCTCCCTCCTCTCTGTCTCCCTCTCTTTCTTGCCGCCCTCCGTCTGTTCCTTCTTAATCAGTTGTTTACGATATCCTTCCCGTGGTCAGGTCCGGGGTAGCAGTGCCAGACTGCGTGGCTCTTGTTGGCGTCCCCCATACTGCCCCCTGGTCGTCTGTTCCCAGTCACCGGGCTTCTGTTGCCTGTCGTGTAGACCCACGGGGGAGCGTGGGCGTGTGCAGGGCCTAAACCTCAGGGAAAGGGCAGAAGAAATACGAGAGCATAGACCATTCTCAGTAGGATAGATGCTTGGTCAAGGGTACCATCACCTAGGCTAGCGCACTGATGCTCTTAAGAGATTTTCTTTTATTCCATCTCAAGTACATTTAAGAAAAGTGTGGTTTCCCTGCCTAATAACCAACATCCTGGTTTCACAGCAAAGGACGGAAATAATAGGAATTTAATTAGAGTGATAATTATACAACATGCTTCACTGCTTCCCCAAGCTGGAAGTAACAACCCTACACTGTGGTTTTTCTTTGGGGATCTTCCGAGGGAGAGTGTGACAGTAGGAAGAGCAATGAACTTGGCCTGAAGGCTCCATCCCCACCCAGAGCAGCAGGTGCCTTGCGAGCAGAGACCTTCAGCCGAGGAGTCAATAGTTGGCACTCAGTGTATTCATGGGCTGTGCTCAGAACCAGTGACTCTGGCCGGAGTGGTTTGACTGCATAAAACCGTGGGTTGTCTGTCTTCTTTTCCTTTGTATTTTCACTTGACTACCTCATACTGGTCAGTCAAATAACCAAAACTATTGTTTGTGCATCATATAACTCTCCCTCAGTCCCGCCCTGGGCACTGAGCATCCTAAGAGTTCACGAATGGGCTTTGCTCTGGGTTTATTTTTGTTTGTTGCTTTGGGCACACAGGGGTCTGTTCAATATGGACCTTCATGCCCTTTGGTTCTAAAACCGTGTCCTGTTTTCTTGGGTTGGTGATTTATCCCCCTGACAATTGCTCTCTGCCTTCCTCTGGAATACCTATTAGCTGAACATTGGACCCCACGTCATGATATCCCAGTTTTCATATCTTTTCTCTCCTGTAATCAATCGTCTTGCCTTTTTGCTTCTGTTTCCTTTGAGATGTCCTCAGACTGATCTTCCCGGCATTGTGCACAATTGTTTCATTCATCCTATGCAGAGGTTCCCAGAGTTCTCTTCTGTCTTCTAAACGTCCTTGTCCTCGACCATCCTTTTACTGTGTTTGCTTATGGTTGATCCAATCATCCTTCTTTTCTTTCTTGTTTGTTTTTATTGGTAATTTGGTCTCTGTCCACATATGTCATCTGACATTGCTGAGAGGCACCAATTTTTGACCTACAGAAATGGGTATTTGAAGGGACTCATCCTACACTTTGATAAAAAGATGTCCCACTTATCAATAATTAAAGCCCTTCTTTTTCATTACAAATCAACATAGAACTGTCTGATCCAAGGGCATTAAAGAGGCCTGTGTGAATAAAATACATGTCCTGTTTCTAAGAAGAAAGCTGTGCTGAAAGATTTGTTGTGAATTTAATTATTATTAGATCACATAGATCCAGTGGTTATCAGAGAAAAAAATGCTTAGTTTAGGTTTGGCAACCAAATTTGATATTCTTTTCCTGTCATTCGTTTTTATTAAAAATTACACCAGTTCCTTCATGCAGAAGAAACACATTTTTAAGAGTTGCTGATTGCTTTTTCTGCAGTGCTGAGGAGTTGCATTTTATCCAAAGGTGACGGCTAGCACCACGTCACCACTCTCCTTCCTGTTGAAGACATGAATTTCAGTGTCTTCCAACAATTCCATGCTCTGTGTGCCATGTCTGACTCTATTACTAACCATCTCTGCTGTGTTTTTTATTTTTAATTCCTTAACCTCTGCTATATCTTTACTCATGATATCTGTATCTTTGGTTACTTTGTCTTTATTTCTTGATTGATTGATTTTCTTTTTCTTTTTCTTTTTTTTTATTAGATCATAATTGTGTACATTAATTCTATCATAGGGTACAGTGTGTTGCTTCCATATGCAGTTTGGAAAACTCTCATCCAACTGGCTAACATAGCCATCATGTCTTTCTCATAATTGTTGTGTTAAGACA
>CAUYQV010002372.1:0-17723 GCA_963574575.1 Galagoides demidoff | reverse complement strand
AGCCACAGGCGCCGAGCCAGGACAGATATTTTCAAATGACCTGTAAGCATTTGTTAATTCTTATTATCTCATGAGCACAGAACACACTCAAGATAATTCCTGACTCTCAACAGATTTTTTTTCTATATTTATGTTTGTGTTTCCTCCCTTAACGTAAAACCCTGATCTCATCTCTGCTGGGCTCTTTTGACTTTTTAAATTTGTCTGTTCTAAAGATTTACTTATTTGTTTTGCAGTTTTTGGCTGGGGCTGGGTTTGAACCCGCCACCTCCAGCGTATGGGGCCGGTGCTCTACTCCTTTGAGCCACAGGCGCCGCCCCCTAAATATTTAATTTTTGTTGATTACATTATAGGTGTACAAATTTGGGCAGCACACGTGAGATTTTGACGCTTTGTATAATGATCAAATCAGATTATTTGAGACATTTATCACAGCAAACATTTCTTTTTCTTTCTGTTGGGAACATCAAAATTCTTCTCTTCCAGCTATTTTAAAATATGCAACAAATTATGAACTATAATTTCCCTACCTTGCCATGGAGTGCTAGAATTTATCTCTCTTACTAAAAGGATGCTTTTTATTTTGCCATGCCTACAATCCGCGTGCCCTAGGAAATATGTTCATCCCATTCTTTTCAAAGGAGAGGATTGGGTTTTCCTCTGCTGGTTTTAATTGGGCCGGCTTACAAAGCCCTTACTGGAATCCGATCACCCAAGTCATTGGTTAACACATTTAAAGCCCGGGGAGTGAGCGAGGCTGGCTCTGTTTTCCTGTGCTTTTTATTTTTTTATTTTGGCAGACAGAACGACACAAGAAGGATTTGCAACGAGCTCGAGAAGGCATCTGACCAGGCAGTCAGTTGTTCATGCCTTTCCCTGCAACATATGTAAAAATACCCGGCTTTAACTTGAATTTAGCCAAGTAGACAGAAACACTTCTGTGCTTGCCAAGGACTGCGGGGAAATGACCTTTGGGAGTGATTAATGGGCACGGACGGGGTTTGCATTTGGGGTGATGAAAACGTTCTGGACTGAGATCGTGGTGAAGGTTGCACAAGAGCATGTGAGGAGAAGTGCCCTTGAGTTGTACGGTTTAAAATGGTGATGATAGTTTTAAGGGTTGACTGGGGTCCCTAATGAAATTCAGATATTGGCCGGGCAGAGTGGCTCCTGCTATTAATCCCAGCACTCTAGGAGACCGAGGCAGGTGGATTGCCTGAGCTCAGGAGTTCCAGATCAGCCTCAGAAAGAGCAAAACTTGGTCTCTACTAAAAAATCACCTGAGCATCGTGGTGGGCACCTATAGTCCCAGCTACTTGGGAGGCTGAAGCAGGAAGATCGCTTGAGCCCAGGAGTTTGAGGTTGCTGTGAGCTGTAAAGACGCCACAGCGGTCTAGCCTGGATGACAGAGTGAGACTCTGTTTCAAAAAAACAAAGAACAAGCAGGGGGGAAAAAATCAGATATTTAATTCCTAACCCCCTGCAACTCAGAACGTAACCTTATTTAGAAATAGAGCTGTTGCAGATTTAAATAAGTTATACTGAACTGAAGTGAGGCCCTAGTCCTTATAAAAGTATCCTCACAAGCTCTGACAATTAAGTTGCAAACTTGCCACCAAGTGCTTACTTTGGTGGCACTGTACAAATAGCTCAGTAAGGTTTTGTAGCCTTGGTGTATCAATGTCCCACAGCTGTGTTCACGTTGCTGTGGGTGACGTCTTACTAAGGGGTGTTTATGAAAATGTGCTATCATGAAAATGTCTCAGCCTGAATTAGAGCAATGAACAGACATTAAGTTGCTTGTTAAACTTGAGAAGAGAAGAAGTGAAATCAGGGACATGTTAGTCCAAGTTTATGGGCATAATGTCTTCTAGAAAATGACGGTGGACAAATGGATTAAACATTTTCCTGAGGGCAGAGAAAGTATCACTGATGAAAAGAGGTCAGGGTGGCCAGTAACAACCCGAACTGAAGAAAACATTCCTAACATTTGTCAAATTGTGTGTCAGAGTTGTCAGCTGACTATGAAACACATAACAGAGCAAGATACATCAGTAGAGAAACAGGAAAATCTTACCTGAAAATCTTCAAAACACCTCATGGCTCTTGCATCACGACAATGCACCAGCACACACAACACTATCTGTGAGGGAGTTTTTAGCTAATAAGCAAATAACTGTATTGAAACACCCTCCCTACTCACCTGATTTGGATCCCAATGACATTTTTCTTTATCTGAACATAAAGGAAATATTGAAAGCAACCTTAATTGTCTTCTGTCTTTCTGAAGACAGTGGTGGTATATCTTCAAATCTAATATTTCCTACTGTTTCATCATCTTTAATGGCATTCACAATGATGCTTAATTCAGCACTTGGCTAAAAAAAAAGATCTCCTTGGTAGCCAGGTGTTGTGGCAGGCGCCTGTAGTCCCAGCTACTCGGGAGGCTGAGGCAATAGAATCACCTAAGCCCAAGAGCTGGAGGTTGCTGTGAGCTGTGTGATGCTGCCATGGCACTCCACTGAGGGTGAGAAAGTGAGACTCTGTCTCAAAAAAAAAAAAATATCTCCTTGGATTGTTGCCTCATGCATCATAAGAAAAGCACAATTTGTGAATCTTATTTCCTCCATTGTATTGTAAACAGCAAATGCTTACCCAGCCCCCACACAGATGCCAAGGTGGCTTCCAAGGCTGAAGCAGACTCGTGAGGTCAGATCCACTTTGAACGTTATTTATTCAGCTGGGGGACGAGCATGGCTTCAGTGAACTTCAAACACAATGGGGATTAAAACCTTTCCTGCCCTCAGAATAATCTGATGGACCTCTATTTTGCAAACCAGATAGAAACAGAAGTCCACATGAGCAATGTCGAAAAACAAAATTAGGAATTAGTGATTTCAGCTCACATCTGGGAAATGTTACTTCCAAACAACTTATGTTTCTAGAGACTCTCGTAAATGTTTGTATACATACCATAACTCTTTTAAAATCTCGACGGGAAAATATTTATCTTAGAGGAAGGTTTCTCAACAGCAGGACTATTGACATTTGGGACCAGATGATTTTCTCTGGTGGGGACGTCCCGTGAACTGTAAATGTGTCATGCTGTGACCCTGAGCTGTACCCACCAGATGCCACCAGGGTCACCCGATAGTGACAACCTATAAAGATGTCCCCCTCTATTGTGCAATGTCCCCTGGATGTTTCTTAGATAGTAGAAGGAAGAATATTCAGAAGGAAAACATCCCCAAATGTTAATTTTTTTTTTTTTTTTTTGCAGTCTTTGGCTGGGGCCGGGTTTGAACCCACCACCTCCAGTATATGGGCCTGGCACCATGCTCCTTTGAGCCACCGGCACCGCCCAGGTTAATTTTTCATACAGTAAGATAGCAACCATTATTCCTTCTGCTTAGAACAAGAGAGCTTCATTCTCTCTAGTCCTGGGCATGGACGTTTGCTATGAATGTGGGTTCTGAGCTCATTCCAAAGAAATGAATTTGCCACCTTTCTAGAAATCCCGCTGGGACTGTATTTTGCTTTTCAAGCTCCCCTGGACATCTCTCCTTTTGATGTGTGTGAGTATTGTCTACTTTCTTCTCTTGCCAGGAACCTGATGTTTTATCCCTGTCTTTGTTCCCAGTCTGATCCTTGCATGGCCCTCCACCTGGAGGTGGCAAAGCTCCCCTGCTGTGGTCATAGGCAGCATCTCTTGCCTTTGAGTCTAAGTCTCCATGTGCATATGAAGCCACACCACCTCCAGAGAGCCTTCCAGATTTCCAACTGTTGATGGCCTTCACTTTAGCTAATGTTCGCCAGGTTCCAAGATAGTTCCGGAGTCTTTGGCCCAGTTGTCACTGTGTTATCTGTAGCTGTTGATAACAAAAATCCATGGCACATCACAATCAATAGAAAAAAAAACACAACAGAATGGGCTAACAGCAACTGTATCTCAGTGGCCAGGGCACAAGCCATGTACACCAGAGCTGGTGGGTTTGAACCCTGCCCAGGCCTGCTAACTCACAATGACAACTACAATCAAAAAATAGCCGGCTGTGTGGCAGGCACCTGTAGTCCCAGCTACTTGGGAGGCTGAGGCAAGAGAATCACTTAAGCCCAAGAGTTTGAGGTTGCTGTGAGCGGTGATGGCACAGCACGCTACAGAGGGTGACAGAGTGAAACTCTGTCTCAAAAAGAAAAACAAAAACAACTCGAGACAAAGCTTTCGGCAGTGAGATGTGTGTGTGCATCTCTGTAGCAGAAGCAGAGATGAGTGAGTTGGTTCTGGAGCACACAGGGTTGCAAGGACTAAGCCCCAGCAGGTGGCCCAGGGATCCCAAGGACAATCACTCACTGGGCTGTTCTTTTACCCTTTGCAATGAAGCTCGGCTGACAGACTGCCCTGGACAGGGCATCTGTTTGGAGAAGCGCTGGTGCCTTCCAGAAACCTCGCAGCCAGCATCTTCTGCAAACACGTCTTCAGAGTACTTTAGAAAACAGAGGAGCTCATCCCTCCTCTGTGCACTGTGATTCTGCATTTCCACAGAAAACACAGACACTTGTGCAAAAAGACAGAAAACCATCCATGGAGTCTGGACGGTAGTTTATTGCCCTGAATATCTTCTTTTCTCAACCAAACCTTTTATAGCTTATTTTTAATTTTTGCAGTGATGGGGCTTCTGTTGTTAAAACACCATCACCAATTTTGCCTCACGGAATATTTGAGGCCAGAAACGAATGGCTGTTTCAAGTAACGGCCCCAATTGGGGATGTGACGTGGCTGGCCTTCAACGCTCAGCAGATTCATTGATGCAGCGTCTCTGATGCTGGCGTGTGGTACAGGAGACACCCAGGGAGCCCCCCACTTTTAAAAAGGCGTTCACGTTTAAGGCCACGCCCTTTAGAACCAGTGGACCTGTGAACATTCTCACGCTCACACCTGTTAGAATAATTGTGTCAGTGTCTTGGTACTGCTGACACTGAGATTCATTAAATCTCCGTGTTTCTGTAATCATACCCACATATCCTATGAGATGAACACACGCTGTAGTTTACAGACACATCTATGACATTTCTTCAATATTTAACTAATGGCAAAACGTGTGTGTAAGGTAGCTCATACGTGTACTACTAACACTCTGGGAGGCTGAGGCTGGAGGACCGCTTGGGCTCAGGAGTTTGAGACCAGCCTGAGCAAGAATCAGATCTTGTCTCTACTAAAAATAGAAAAATGAGCCCAGTGTGGTGGGCACTTGTAGTCCCAGCTACTCAGGAGACTGAGGCAGGAGGATCGCTTGAACTCAGGAGTTCCTGGCCAGCCTGAGTAACACGCAGACCTCATCTCTACTAAGAATAAAAAAAAAATTAGCCAGCTATATTGCCTGTAGTCCTAGCTACTTGGGAGGCTGAGGCAGGAGGATTGCTTGAGCCCAAGAGTTTGAGGTTCCTGTGAGCTGTGACGCCACAGCACTGTACTCAGGGCAACATAGTGAGACTCTGTCTCCAAAAACATAAAAACAAACAAACGAAAAACTTGCATAAGTGCTATATCAAAACTGCTACTTCACAGAGATTTCCCTTACAGAGAAGTGCAGATAATTAAGTGGTTTCCCCCCAAAAGGGGAGGTGAGAGGCAAAAAAGACTCAGAGACAGATGAAAAGACGCAAATGTATTCAATTTATAAAGTTTTGAAAATCTGGCACGTCCTATCACTGGCTAGGAAGACTAGGTCTTCCCAGGATTAAAATCAGGACCCGCCTTTGGACAAATCACCTGTTCTTGTGCCAGAGACACGGACGAAATGTCTCCTTTGCCCTGGCCGTTTTGCTGGCATGTGTCTGATACTATTTTCAGATGCAGGGTGGTTGCTGGTGGGAATGCGTACTGGATTTCAGGAAGAACCCAGGAAGACTCAGTGTCTCCCCCGGGGGTATCCTCACAACAATGTCCACAGGCCTGGAAACACGTAGCTATCCCTTTGCTTACTTGAGAACAAGTCAGAGAGGATTATTGCAGCAGATTGGAATGCTGAACCCCATTTATAAACGTTCCTAAGCTGTTTTCATGAAGCAAAAAAGATGCTGAATACACAGGAAGGGAAAAAAAAATCTCGAGCTGAGCATGGAGCTAAGGACTGGCCACTCGAAAGGGGAAAGACGTGGTGGAGAGTTAGGGGAAGAGAAAATATTAGACACTGGTAACTATGGAGATGAACGGCAGAGCTTTGTCAAAGAGAAGTGTTAAAAAGCTAACTTTCAGCTCGTGTCACCTGTAGCTCAATCAGCTAAGGCGCCAGCCACGTACACCTAAGGTGGCAGGTTCGAATCCCCAGCCCGGGCCCGCCAAACAACAATGATGGCTGCAACCAAAAAACGGCCGGGCGTTGTGGCGGGTACCTCTGGTCCCAGCTACTTGGGAGGTGGAGGCGGGAGACTCACTTGAGCCCAGGTGTTGGAGGTTGCTATGAGCTGTGATGCCATGGCACTCTACCCAGGGGGACAGCTTGAGGCTCCGTCTCAAAAAAAAAAAAAAGCTAACTTTCTTGCGGGGCTGAGATAGAACATGAAAAGAGAAAATCAAAGTATGGGTGCTTATCAGTTATGATGTCAGGGGCTTGGGGGGATGTCAAACGCTTTCTTCATGAAGGAAAGAGAAGTCTAGAGATTCAGCATAGCTGTAGCCATGTCTGGTTTGAGTGTCTGGTACACAGAGCTCAGGGCACTATGCTTGGACGGAGTACAGTGAGAATAGAAATATAAGAAAAGAGATAGACAACGGATTCTATTATGACATTGGGGAGCATCGTGACACCGTCTGCTTGCAGAGAAGAGATTGCTTTACGGCGGAATATCAATTTATAGCACAGGCAACCCCCCCTGCACAGGTGGGAGGCAACATACCCCAATAGCTTCCCTTCTCCTCCTTCCTGGAAACGTATAGATGATGTTTTTAGTAAAGACAGCTCTGGGCATTACCAGCACCATCAGAGAGAAGGAAACAGTGAGGGAATCAGTGAACATCACAAGGACATCATAAAATTGGAAGCTGTGAGGAGGAGACATGATATGGTGGGCAGGTTGAGTATAAACAAAGTCACATTAAAAGATGTGAAAAGACTGGAGATGCTCGTAGCTCAGTGGGTAGGATGTCTGTCACATACACCAAGGGAGGTGGGTTCAAATCCAGCCTGGGCCTGCTAAACAACAGTGCAACAAAAAAACAGCCAGCGTTGTGGCAGGCACCTGCAGGCCCAGCTACTTGGGAGGCTGAGGCAAGAGAATTACTTAAGCCCAAGAGTTAGAGGTTGCTGTGAGCTGTGACGCCACAGCTCTCTACCCAGGGTGACATACTGAGACTTTGTCTCATTAAAAAAAAGATTTAAAGAGTGTCACAAAATGGAGAAGCAAGAATCCAATGTATTCAATTCTAATATGAAGCCAGTAGATGATCTAATACAACCCACATAAGAGAAAAACTCAGATCAATTCAAGGTGGGGAGCAGGGGGAGGAGGGAGGTGGTAGAGGGGAGGAGGGCAGAGAATGGGGGGTCACAGTCTCTGACACAGCTCTTGGGGGTGGGACACAATTACAAGAGGGACTTTATCTAACAAATGTAAACAGTGTAACCTAATTCTTTGTTACAATAAATGAAAAAAAGAGAGAGATGACATCCGGGCGTAAGCCCAGCAGTGGGATTGCTGGGTCACATGGTAGGTTGTTTTATACGAAGGACACCTTGGATGTTATAGCAGCACAATTCACAATTGCAATTCATGTGGAAACAAGCCACGTGCCCCCTGGTATATGAGTAGATTAATAAAATGTGGTACATGCACACCATTGATTACTACTGAGCCATGGAACAAAGGGGCAACTAGTATGTCTTTGAATAACCTGGAGGGAACTAGGGATCATTCTTCTAAGCGAAACATCCCCAAAATGGAGAAATATACACATATATGTACCCAACACCAAACTGGAGCTGATTAATCAACATGTATATCAATGCATGTAATTAAATCTCGCTGAAAATTAAGCTGGGGTGGGGAGGAGGAAGGTGGATGGGTAAGCTCACACCTGCTGTGTACAGGGCACAACGTCTAGGCGAAGGGCACGCTTAAAGCCTTCAGTGAATCTGTACAAAAACAAGGTATGTAAACAAAACACATGTAGCCCCCAGTATTCTGAAATTTAAAAAAAAATTACTAAATTAAAGAAAAAAGAGAGAGAGAGATGATATTTATATTCTGGTGTCTGCCCAGCTCTGGGCAGTTAGATCTGAACCTTAAAATCGCAGAAAGAGTTCTTCTTATTCAAGTGTGTCCTCTCCAACATTGAGGACTTGTTAGAAAAACAACAGATTCCCTCCCTTGGCTCGGAGAAATTCCACTAAATCCTTTCTTGCGAACTTCCATTATTTTATGGAAATACCTTAGGCTGGGGCCAAGGGCAGTGGAACTGTTTGCATGCAATTAGACATGAGTAAATTAGTAAATAGGACGCTGTGATTGCCTCACTCTCAGAGGTCATCTGAGTTGTCCAAAGAGACACAACAGGGTAAAACTGGAAAGAGGCTCAGAGTTAATGTCTGGCTGAGACATTTTGTCAGGGATGCCGGGCATGTGGGGGCAATCTACAAACCCAGGGGACCTGGGGATGCCACTTGGGGATTCTGCAATGTCAGACAAGGACCTCTGAGCAAAGTTTCCAGTGGGGAAAAAAGACACACAAGGAACAAAAAAGGATTTCCCTGGAAATGTTTCTGCTGGGAGCGAGGTCAGATGCTGACTCATAAAAGCCTTAAATCACCCTGGCTTCTTTGTGTCTTTGTCCTCTCTGCTGCACCCCACCTATGCATGGCAGGAACAAGGCTTTTCCAGAAAGAAAGGAACACTTACTACTGCTGGGACTGCCAATGAGTGCCGCCTCTGTGGAAAGTCAGTGCAGATTGCACAAAGAACTAAAAGTCTACCTACCCTTTGAGGCAGCAATCCATCCCCCTGCTGGGTATTTACCCAAAAGAAAAAAGAAGGGCATTTTATCAAAAACACACATGCACTCAAATGTTCGTTGCAACAGAATTCACAACCAGAAATATGAGGCATTGACCCAAGTGTCCACCAATACATGAATGGATTAATAAAATTGGTGTGTAGTCACCAGGAAGCAATAGCCAGCTATAAAAAAAAAGTGGTCAACCAAGGCAGCGCCTGTGACTCAGTGAGTAGGGCGCCGGCCCCATATACCTAGGGTGGCGGGTTCAAAACCCAGCCCCAGCCAAACTGCAACAAAAAAATAGCCGGGCGTTGTGGCGGGCACCTTTAGTCCCAGCTACTCGGGAGGCTGAGGCAAGAGAATTGCCCAAGCCCAGGAGTTGGAGGCTGCTGTGAGCTGTGACATGCCACGGCACTCTACAGAGGGCGATAAAGTGAGACTCTGTCTCAAAAAAAAAAAAGGTCAACCGACCAGTTTTTTTTGTAACAACCTACATGGAACTAGAGACCATTCTCCTATGTGAAGATTTGCAAGAATAGAAAAACAGACATCACACATATTCACTCTTAAACTAGAACTAATCAATCAATACCCATGTGCACATTTGCTATTAAAACTCAAGGGAAAGCAAACAGGTTGGAAAGGCAGAAAGGGAGGGGTAAATATACATGGGACAGGTGCAACGGATGCTATCTGGGTGATGGGCACCCTCATAACTTTGATTCAAACTATACAAAAACAATTTACGTAACCAAAATATTTCTACCCCCGTGATATTCTAAAATTTAAAAAATAAAAACAAAAAAAACCTTCTCAAGTCAGAACCATGCCTAACCATTTCCCAAGAGAGTCAACAGCATAACTTCCTTTGTCCTTAACCAGGGGAAGCTAAAGAGTTTTATTTGAGTTCGGTTCTGGATCTCAGAGGATTCTGAAGGTGAAGTTCCTTCCCATCATTGTTAGGGAAAGGATATTTGCTGTGTGTGTCCCCTGGACGTCAGGAAAATCAAGGCATTGTTTTTTTGCAACCTGTAGATACATCTTTCAATTTACATTTTTTTTCCTCTGAGTGCATCGGTTTAAATATAGCTGTTTGTTCTAAAGATGGAGATATCCCTAACCGGAGTAGCAGACTCCTGACCAGGAAGCTATAAGTTTCCTGCACACATAAAGAGGGTCATTCTTCCTCTCCCCTCACTGCTGAATGACGTCCCAGGTGTCTTCCCGAGGCAGAGGCCACCCTGTAGT
This sequence comes from Galagoides demidoff, assembly GCA_963574575.1. NCBI lineage: Eukaryota > Metazoa > Chordata > Mammalia > Primates > Galagidae > Galagoides > Galagoides demidoff. The sequence goes on along the minus strand of CAUYQV010002372.1, from coordinate 7,483 downwards.
ATAAACAGCAGGAATTGATGAAGACTCCCTGCTAGTTAGACATGCTGGGTTATTTACCATCAGCTGGGTTTACAAAGATGAACAGATGGAAAGGGAACAGGAGTCTGCATCATTGCCATGGTGGGTGGGGAGTGCTGGGCACACCCTGGTGTGCAAGCTCTGAGTCAAGCAGGTTGACTGTGAGCTAGAGTTTCCACGCTGCTTTCTTTATACCTGAGAGATTATTTAAGATTGACGTCTATTCTTGAAATCATCTTCAACTTCCCTGTCAGAAGGCTGAGCCAGAATGAAATCTGTACATTGGGAAACTCAGACGCACTCCTCAGGGAAATGCATTTCCATAGCAAGGAAAGAGAGAGAGACAGAAATATGATACATAGACAGATAGATACATAGATAGTTAGATACATAAATACATAGATACATAGATAGATAGACACATAAATACATTCTAAATACATAGATGCATAAATAGATACATTGATACACAAATACATAGATACATAGGTAGACAGATAAACACATAGGTACATAGATACATAGATAGATGCTCAGAGAAACACATTTCCATACCACAGAGAGAGAGAGAGAGAAATATGATAGTCAGATAGGTGAGATATATATATATATAGATAGATAGATAGATAGATGGTTAGATAAATATATAGATATATAGATACATAGATATATGAATACATAGATAATAAATAGATACATGAATATATAGATAGATAAATAAATAGATACATAGATATATGAATACATAGATACATAAATAGATACATGAATACATAGATACGTAGATAGATAGATACATGAATACATAGACACATAGATAGATAGATACGTGAATACATAGATACATAGATAGATAGATACATGAATACATGAATACATAGATACATAGATAGATAGTACATGAATACATAGACACATAGATAGATAGATACATGAATACATAAATACATAGATAGATAGATACGTGAATACATAGATACATAGATAGATACATAGATACATGAATACACAGCTACTTAGATAGGTACATGAATACATATACACATAGATAGATAGATACATGAATACATAGATACATAGATAGATAGATACGTGAATACATAGATACATAGATAGATACATGAATACATAGCTACATAGATAGATACGTGAATACATAGATACATAGATAGATACATAGATACATGAATACATAGACACATAGATAGATAGATACATGAATACATAGATACGTAGATAGATAGATACATGAATACATAGACACATAGATAGATAGATACATGAATACATGAATAGATAGATACATGAATACATAGATACATAGATAGATACATGAATACATAGCTACATAGATAGATACGTGAATACATAGATACATAGATAGATAGTACATGAATACATAGACACATAGATAGATAGATACATGAATACATAAATACATAGATAGATAGATAGATACGTGAATACATAGATACATAGATAGATACATGAATACATAGCTACATAGATAGATACGTGAATACATAGATACATAGATAGATAGATACGTGAATACATGAATACATAGATACATAGATACATGAATACATAGATACATAGATAGATACATGAATACATAGCTACATAGATAGATACGTGAATACATAGATAGATAGTACATGAATACATAGACACATAGATAGATAGATACATGAATACATGAATACATAGCTAAATACATACATGAATACATAGATACATAGATAGATACACTAATACATAGATACATAGATAGATACATGAATACATAGACACGTAGATAGATACATGAATACATAGATACATAGATAGATACATGAATACATAGATACGTAGATAGATACATGAATACATAGCTACATAGATAGATACATGAATACATAGCTACATGCATACATGAATACATAGATACATAGATAGATAGATACATACATACATGGATACATAGATACATAGATAGATAGATACATGAATACATAGATACATAGATAGATACATGAATACATAGATACATGGATAGATACATGAATACATAGATATGTAGATAGATACACGAATACATAGATACGTAGATAGATACATAAATACATAGATACATAGATAGATAGATACATGAATACATAGACACATAGATAGATAGATACGTGAATATATAGATACATAGATAGATACGTGAATCCATGAATACATAGATACATAGATAGATACGTGAATACATAGATACATAGATAGATAGTACATGAATACATAGACACATAGATAGATAGATACATGAATACATGAATACATAGCTACATACATACATGAATACATAGATACATAGATACATAGATACATAGATACATGAATACATAGATACATAGATAGATACATGAATACATAGATACGTAGATAGATACGTGAATACATAGATACATAGATAGATAGATACATGAATACATAGCTATATAGATAGATACATGAATACATAGATACATAAATAGATACATGAATACATAGATAGATAGATACATGAATACATAGATACATAGATAGATACATGAATACATAGATACATAGGTACATGAATACATAGATAGATAGATAGATAGGTAGGTAGAGATATAAATACATAGATATATACATAGATACACAAATATATAGATACACAGATAGATGGATAATAGCACACCGATAGACAGATAATAGACAGGCAAGCAGGAATAATAGGTAGATAGATGACAGATAGATAATAGATAGATGGATGGCAGACATAGAGATAGATAACAGAGATACAGGTGATAGATGACACATAAATAGATGATAGATGATAGAAGAAATAGGTGTATGGATGACAGTTTCATAGATGATACAGTGCAGAGGTGATGATATTAATATATATTGATAATTGATAGATGATCGATAAATGGAATACATAGATGACAGATAATATTTAGATATAGATGGTAGATAATAGCATAGGTAGACGATACCTAGACAGGTGCTAGGCATATAGATGATAAATAGATAGAATACAAGGATGGTATTAACATATAGAGACAGATAATTGACAGGTGACGAATGATATTTAGATATAAATTATAGGTGATAGATAGATGGGGGATAGATGTATAGATGATAGGAGACAGAACAGATAGATGGGTGGTAAGTAATACAGATGATTGGTAGATAATAGATGATGGATGGATGAGATTAATAGATATAAACATAATTTATAGACGGATAGATGGAATATATAGACAATAGATGATATTTAGATCTCAGCGATGGGTTGATGATAGATAAATGATAGGTAGGAAAGGTAGATGGGTGGTAGATGTGTAGATGATTGATACATGACAGAATGGGTAGATGTGTAGACGATTGATAGATGATTGAATGGGTAGATGGGTGGCAGATGTGTAGATGATTGATAGATGATAGAGAGACAGAGAAAGTCAGAGAGGGACACCTAACCTCTCTGAGAGGGGAGGAGGAGAGACAAAGTTGTACGTCTTCCTGGGTTTCTGCGAGATTGATTACAGGTGTGCCTGAGTAGCTCACGCATACGGCCTTCCATATACTGTGTGTATACATGAGTTTATGGACTTATACATGTGTTTTTGTACATGTGAGTCATTGCCAAAGTTCTAAAATACACGAAAATCAAGGAACATAAATCCACAGAGCTATAAACAATTAAAGCCTCCCAGCAACATAGATAAGCCGAGCAACTCAAAACTTGCACAAGTGAATCAGAATGGACATTGTCAACGGGGTTTCCTGGAAGTTAAATAATGGCGCATAGCACAGTGTGTATCAAAACTTTGGTAGCGACCCGTGTACTCGGTGCCGGCATGCAGGTGCATATACGCACCTGTTTCTTTAGGAGTGCATGCTGGTCTGAGCAGCTGAGTCTGTCCATGCGCGTATGTGTCTGTGTATCACCAAAACAATCCTCTCTTTCACCTCCTCTCCGTTTTTTCCTCCACGTTCTTTCTCACCCCTCACAAAAATGACGAGACCCAGTTCACGAGAGCCTCTGTCTTTCACAGTTTTAACTGCATCTTGACAAGAGGTGCCTTTTACACTGGTAACAGAGACTTCTGAGTTGGTCAGGTCAGACAGTGCCAGAGGTCGATGTTAAAATCAGTCCTGAGTTGCACCACACCAACCAATGTGTTTCTGACAGGAACAAAGGAAAAAAGTTTCCCGAGCTAAGATACTGTCCAGTAAATCTGGACTTGCCGAAATCCTGGGGATCAACTGTCAAAATATAATGAACTCAGGCAGCACCTGTGGCTCAAAGGAGGAGGCCACAGCCCCCTATGCTGGACATGGTGGGTTCAAACCCAACCTTGGCCAAAAACTGCAAATAAAAATAAAAATAAATAGATAAAATGAACTCAACAAACATGCTCAGAACTGCATGTTGTGTCCACAAAGAGGACTCCGTGGGTGTTGGTAAAGGATTCCTTTCTCTCTAGACCATTTTGCTAAATACCTTCTGTTATACCCTGGTGAATGTAGCCCAGGATAAGCGGCCTCTCAAATACACACACACTTGTACAGTCTCACGGGCTGTATCCATCACCTCCAGACACGATTATCCTAAGCCTCTTTATGACCTCTGAGAAAGTTACCGGCTTCCAAATTTTACATATGGTTAGTTAAAGTCTGAGCCTGGCCGTTGACGGTTGACTCTCTTGCCCAGAATAGCACAGCTTTAAACGCACTCCCCACCCAGACACAGGTTTCGGGGTAATGCAATTCTTCTTGGTAAAGATCAGAGCTGGAAACTTATCAAAACATTCTATGCATAGACTCTCTGGTCACGGCTGCGTCAGAAGCCTTTGCCACACGGGGGAAACCGTCTGTAAAATCAGGACGTGAAAATAACTCTTTCCGGAAAGGAGAGAGGCAGCAGCTCAGGTATGAGGCATGAGAACTGCTGACCTGCTGCCCAACTTATAACCCTGGGGGACGCTGTCCTGTGCCGGGCAGACGGCTGCTCCTCCAGCCTCCCGGGGGCTGACGTAGGCGTCTGGACACAGTCACAAAACCCAAATGCTGCCGGGATGAAAATCTCTGCCTGCAGGAACTTGGGAGGGTGTCCGAGATCCCTTCCGGGCTTATCTACCACTGCTTTTTCTTTTTTTTTTCTGCGAAAAACCCTCCGGGTGGGGGGGGGGCGTTTGCAACAATGTCTGTGCAAAATCTCCACATGTCACCATCTGGATGGGGGGGGAAAAAGCACGGCTTCCTGAAGGCTGTGGTTTCTGCAAGCACAAACTTGTTGAGAAATGACCTCTTGCAGCTGTAGGAAGGAGTGTCATCAGGAATCCAAACCTATATGGTTCTCTGGGGGCGGGGGGAGGTTGGAAAGTTGGAAAAGATTAAGAAAAAATGTAGGGAACTTTTGTAAACTGTGCCTGGGAGGAAGTTTAGCAGCGTCAACATTGACAGTATCAGGGGAGCCTCTTCCTAGACACAAAGGACCAGGCTCGGTCATGTGCCCAGTGGACAGAGAAAACCACTGTCCTTTTTCTTTTTCCCTCCTTGGAAAAAGCCATCTCCTTGGCAGTGGCCCAACTTTGTCAGCAGAGGTCTAGCCGGGCAAAAGGCACCTCTAGACTGGGTGCAGAGGGGCAAAGATAGCATTGCACGCCGCTGTCTGATAAAGCGACTGTCCCCAGAAATTCCTCAGCAGACAGAGGCCCCGTTAGGTCCTGTGTTTCTCAGCCTGAATGCATATTAGGATAGTATGAGAAAGTATCTCAGAAAGGGAGGATGGTATCTTCTTGGCCATGCCCCCAGACACACACAAAAGAAAAAAAAATTAAATTGGACTTGACCCAAATTACAAACTTTTGTGCATACACAGTGCGTGTAGCAAAGTGGTTACAGTGCCAGCCACATACACGGAGGGTGCCAGGTTCAAACCTGATCCAGGCCAGCTAAAAAACAATGAGAAATGCAACAAAGAGCAGCCAGGTATTTTGAAATAGGAAAAAAAAAACTTTTGGGCATGGAAACACAGGACCCTCTGTAAGGTGATCACCAAGGGGACTCTAAGAAACTGGTCAGCACACAGAGGTGGTCACCAAAAGGAAGTAAGCCTGCTGTACTGATATGTAGTGTGGTACATGTCCAGTGTATGAAAATTAAGTCAACATAAGGAGGTGGTCAGTACAGGCAGGAGGTCAACTATAGAGGTTCTAATGTATATTGCAAATCATAGTTCTGTTTTGTTTTTTGAGACAGAGCCTCAAGCTGTTGCCCTGTGCAGAGTGCCGAGGCATCACAGCTCACAACAACCTCAACCTCCTGGGCTTAAGTTATTCTCTTGCCTCAGCCTCCCAAGCAGCAGGGCCTACACGTGCCCGCCACAATGCCCGGCTATTTTTTGGTTGTAGTTGTCATTGTTGTTTGGCAGGCCGGGGCTGCATTCAAACCCGGCAGCTCTGGTGTATGTGGCTGGCACCTTAGCAAATCATAGTTCTGATAAGAAATGTGTATGTCGAGATTCTCTAGAAAAACAGACCCAATAAGATATATATGTGTATATATAGAGAGAGACAAGATATATATATATATATATGTGTGTGTGTGTGTGAGTATGTCCATATGTATACATATATACGTGTATATAAACAGAAGAGATGTATATGTGTGTCCATATGTGCATATATATATAGAAGAGATATATGTCCATATATATACATGTATATGTGCATATAGATATATAGAGACAAGATATGTATATGTGTCCATATATACATATATATGTATTTATATAAAGAGAGAAGAGATTATATATATGGGTGTGTGTATATATACAGAGATATATATGTCCATATATACATATATATGCATTTATAATAGACAAAAGAGATTATATATATAAATATACACATATATATCTATATATAAATACATATATATCTCTTCATTCTCTCTCTATGTCTATATATATTTCTCTTTCATATATATCTTTCTCTCTCTATCTCCATATATATATGTCCATATATATACATATATATGTGTGTATACATATATATAGAAAAGAGATATATATGTCCATATTTATACATATGTATGTATTTTGATATACTAGAGAGAGATTATATATACACATATACACATATATATCTATCTATAAACACACATATATGTATATATGGACATATATATCTCTTATCTCTGTATACACACTCATACAGATACATATATAAGTGCCTCTATATATATCTATATATACTCATATACACGTCCGCATATATGCATATATGTATATATATAGAGAGAAGAGATATATATGTGTTTATATATACATATATATGTATTTATATAGAGAGACAAGAGATTATATATACACACATATATATCTCTATATAAATACATATATATGTATACATATGGACATACATATCTCTTTATTCTCTCTCTCTATATGTATATCTCTTGT